>CM040457.1:6789306-6821431 GCA_022758105.1 Pangasianodon gigas | reverse complement strand
ATAAAGTGCTGAGCAAGCAGAATGCCAAGCACTTGATGAAGAGAAATGGAAAGCACACAGCCAGCAAGACATCATTAGAGCATATCTCTCATTTCCACGTGTAGGAATGTACACAGATGTCTAGTGGGGGAAAGGAACGAAGTCTGGCTGCTTGGCTGCAGGTTAAATCCCTACTCAGTGCTCGTCACTGATGTCTAGGCACATGAAAAATGACACGACTAAAAAACGTACCTTTGCTAGCAGGGAACAGAAACAGTGAAGGATCTCGTAGATGCTGCTGTTGTAGTTAGATAAATATTACATCCTGCAGCAAAATGAACTATTCAGCACAACACTATGGTAGATAGGAGATATAGTAGATGTGTAGTTTGATGGACAGGAAGCAGATATGTGTTTAAATGTGAGTAGACTCAGGTCTCGTTAGCTGAAAATTTTACGTCCAAGTGGGTATGTATAACATTACATACAGTGGCTTGCGTAAGTATGTTGTAAGATATTTCGGCCACTAGTTCCTCCTCCTAAATTATCACAATTTTAACCCAATCACATTTTGGCAACAAAATGCAACAAAACATACTTTTTATCCTGTTATAGTTATACAAATAGTCGTTCCCTCAACAGCCTCTTTTTACTCTCTCTTGATAGAAAAAGATTCGTTGAACAGCTCATCATGTTTACCAAGAAACCATAAAACACAAACTCCTCAGTCCTGAAGACTTTCCTATGGCAGAAAAAGTGCTAACGCTGGAGACTCCTTCCATAAATTTGTAAATCTCCATACAGAAAGCTTCAGCCATACCAATGGCTATACATTCTTGTTAAATAACAACACATTTTTGTGGCACATCTTACATACAAGTCCCTGTGTAAATTGTTACTGTAGAACCCAGTGACTTATTATTGATAATAGATCTATAAAAATGATTCATTTCACCTCCATTTTTATAATTATATAGTTTCAGTCCGTGATATCATCCCTTCCGTTCTGTTGTTCGACCTTGAGCAAGTGCGATGCTCTCAGGCTCTTTCTAGAACAGTCCTTGCTGTTTCCCATGATCCACTGGGAGCAGTGAGGGCTGTGGCATGGCGGCACTGTGCGAGGCTGGCAGCTGATCAAAAGCAAACACGCTTCCTGTGCTCATTCTAATTATAACCACACACACACAGACACAACTATAAATACAAATAGTTAGTAAGTGATAGCTAGCACTCGTGGCCTGGAGGAATGCCTAGCAGACAGCATGCTAATCAGGCTACCTTTTGCCACGGGCTATTTAGGGAATAGCGTCTCATCCCACCAATTCCCCACGCCGAGCTACGGAATAAAGGAGGGAAAAGGGCTAGCAAATTCCCACATTGCGCCATTCAAGGACAAAAGGATCTCAGATGGATCTTTATCTTCGCTCTTGGCGAATATCCATACCAATTATAGCAAACACACAAACGGCACACTGAGAGTGAGTCAGAAATGTGCAGGGCACGGCGGAGATTACGGATAACACACACGTACGAGAAACAATGCTTCCTCTGATGTGTTAATGGCAGGAATTTGGTTCTCGGGAGAGCGTTCAGGTGGCAAGAATGATGGCTACGCTTAAGATTTGCAGCAATTCTTTACAATTCTATTACAGAAATATCATTGTGTATGGCATATATATGTATGTAGTTTCAATGAATTTAGCACAGCTTTCTGAAGACATTATGATCTCGGAAGTCCTCTTCAACCTTAACACGCTCCCTCTCCCTCCCTCTTGTGATGGCGGTCCCTCCAGATCCTGGCTCTTCTCCAGAAGCGGGCAGGGGACGGGCGTCTGGGTGGAGCGAACTCGGGCACAGAGCACATGCTGAGCTCCACAGGACCCTCACACACACACACACAAAGTTACCAGCCCCTGGCGCTGACATACGCATCTCAAGGACGTGGAGAAGTGGGCCATCATGCATCTCTCCTGCTCAGTTTTAATACAGGACAGGATGAGTGCTCTGAACAACAACAACAACAACACATTTGATATGAAGTGTATAAAATAGTGTTTCTGTCTAATATTGCAGTCATTCTAGATTTTCTCAGTAAAGGCTTTGGTCAAAAGACATTGTTTTAAATGTGCTTCATAAAATACAGTTACTTATTTAATTTCTTCCAATATATACAGAGTAAACACTAAAAATGATTTAGAGAGCACAGCTTTTCATCTGTCCGTGCATCTGTCCATGTCCTCAGAGTCACGCTCTGTATCTTCCTCCCAATGGCATGACTATAGTGGTATCACACTGTTTTTGGGACACACACCATCTTCTCCCTGCTGCTCTGCCTCTGATCGACCCATTCCCCTATCCCGCTCGCGTAATGGACGCAGGCCGAGCAGGACCCCGTCTCCATCATCCACCGGGACGTCATGTGCTCTTCCTGTTATCACCAGAAAGCCTCCCTTCATTGCCGCATCTCGTAAACCGAGCGACCAGGGGAAACCTGGTGGCCCAACTCGTCGCTTTTCAAATTTAATGCTCAGCCTGATGGCCCGCTGGATCAATGGCATTATTTTCCTAATACGGTAGCATGGTGAGAGGTGGCAGGCAGGGGGGGTTTAGCCCCGGTGTGGACCAGGCTGCATTGATTTAGACCACGCTGAACTACGTGCGTCTTGGGCAGAGCAGTGTATTTGAGGATGGTGAGGGGAGTCCTGCACCAGAGAGGAGGCTGGAGATCAGGGCAGGTGCCAGAGACATTGAAAACAGCAATGTTTACAGATTAGATGAAGGGAGAACACATTACAGCAATTAGACACTCGGTCTGAGAGCTGAGATCTACCTGAACAAATCTTTGGAGGAGGATGTAATGCATTAAGTGTTTGTGCCACTGATCAGAGTGGTGCTTTTACCAAAAAATGACAGGATCCCCCCAAAAAAACATAATGGCAAAGAATACAACACAAGAAGATACAAGAATGTGAAGACAAAACACACACAGAGAGACACATATTGTGTGGTGGTCTGGAAAAAACCTATCAGATGTTGCTGCCACTGAATTCTGGAAAACAACTAAAAATGATAAAAAATCTCGTTTTGACCTACTCGGAGAAACCATACATATGTTTCACAAAAACCATGTGACCATTAGTCAGACTGTGTATCTGAAGGAAAACTCTGAAAATGCAAAACAAAGTGCATTCTATTGAAATTAGAGATAAAGTCATAAACACGCAAAAGATAGGAAAAGGCTACAAAGTACTATCCAAGTGTTTGGATATCCCAGTGAGCACTGTCGGATCAATTGTAAGGAAATGGAAGCTGCATCATACCACCTATGCACTGCCTAGACAAGGCCGTCCTTCAAAACTCTGCCTCAGAGCAAAAGGGCTCCTGTGACGCAAGCCATAGAGAGGCCAACAATCACTTTGAAAGAGCTACAGAGTTTAGTGGCTGAGACTAGAGCGATGGTAGACCAGTCAACAATATCAAGAGCTCTGCATACAATGGGCCTATATGAGAGGGTGACTAGTAAGAAGCCATTACGGAAGAAAAAACACTTCAAATCACGTCTGGAGTTTGCCATAAGCAACAGACTGACCCAGCTAAAATGTGGGATAAGGTTTTGTGGGTAGATGAGACAAAAAATTTAGCTTTCTGGCAAAAATTCAAAATGCTATGTGGCGCAAATCCTATGTGCCCATTCCTCAACAAAGACCATCCCAACAGTGAAGTATGGGGACAGCAGCATCATGCTGTGGAGATTGAAGGACGAATGGATGGTGCAAAATACAGGGAGATACTGCAAGACGACCTTCTTCAGTCTCCTAAAAAATGTAAAGCTTGGAAGAAACTTTTGGGCAACGACTGGCTGAAAATCACTTCCAGTGTGCAAAGCTGGTAGGAAATTACCCCAACAGACTTATTGCAGCAAATGGTGGTTCTACCAAGTACTAGTCTGAAGGGGTTGAATACTTATGCAAGCGGCATTTTTCAGTTTTAAATTACATATTTTTTTACTTTGAAAATGTACTTTAAGAGTAGATTGATTTGCAATAAAAAATACTGGCTAGAACAATGTGTATAAGTGTCATTTGTAATCCAGACAAACTTGATGACATTCGAGGGGGTTGAATACTTTTGCAGGGCACTGTACCTTGCTAGCTAAAGCCAACTTCAGCCATCATTTAACATAATCACTTATCACAGTGTATAAGATGATCTCAATAAAATCCTGGCTGAATTATATAACAGACTGTATGATAATGTGCTTTCTATGTCAGATTATACAACAGTTAGTTCCAGTCCACTAATTTGATTGGGCAAGCGGCGTTCCAAGAGCGCTCACATTTAATATAACAGCACTGGTACATGTCACAGTATCACTTTGCTTGTATGTGTTTGCTATGTATAATTCCAATTCTAGCAATAGTTTGTTACATTAAAACCATTACTACACTTACTATGGGCTGTCAGTCAGTCTGTGTGTTGCACGACAACATGCAACATTATATCCAGCTGTGGCTTCTTTGGGAACTATTTTCCTTCATTTAATTCAAAAACAAATAAACATTTGGCAATGTTATATCTGAAATGTCAGTTAAACAATATTAATTCTTGTTTATAGATTGCAAGTATGATATTGCTTCTATATGGCAATCTTGCTGCTGTACTAAATATCATCATGGCTGATTACCTGCAGTACTCATGCCTCCAATCACAGCTGTGCTGATATTCAGTACAACAGCACTCTTGCTCATGTAATATTACTTAATTATACAATGAAGAATCTCTAACAACAGACCTGCGATTAAAGACAATTACTGCTTCCATGATCTGGACTCATGCAGAAAACTGGGTCACATAAACAGAAACATTCTTCAAAGTGAGCCTCATGTAATAATGGGATTTTTCTGTCCATTAGCATGTTTTGTTTACATTTCGACTTCACCATTACTGTTTTTGTAGCTGTCTCATAAGTTTGGCGCAATCCTAGGTTGTCTTCCTATCAGTGGATTTTAGACAAGTGTTGTAGCAATGCTCACACCGAGATGTTAATTAAACTTTGCCATTGACTGTCTGGCACTAAATTGGCGATCGGGAAGCATGTCACTTCATGCATTCTTAGACCACCTCTCTCAACTCTCAGCCAAAGATTTCTTGCAATTTTTTTTTTGTCTGGCTTAAGTGTAATTTCCTCACATTGTGAATGTCATGCTTTGATCAAGTTGCTGGTTACGTGGCATAGCAAAATAGACATAATCAGCCTAATCAATTTGGTTTGTAAATGGTCTAAATACCAGCTGTCAAATTATCACAAACTGCCGAAATGGAATACTATTTTAAAAATTGTGCAAGCACTGCAAAAATTTAGCCAATAGAACAAAACTCACTGAATGAATCAGTGATTTTTTCACACCAATATTAGCTTAAACAGAGAACAGCTGAGTGAAGAGATGATGAAAATGAGGTTCATGTTTGTGTTGTGACTTTTACTTCAGGTGATGAGACAGGTGTGGATGATGCAGATAATCAAAGTGAATACTCATTTTCCATCATAAATGGTCATTTTTTAAATATTTTACTTATTACATATTTAATTAAATACAAATTACATTGATAAATAGTAGTTGCTTTAGTGTCTTTCAGTGGAATTTATTTTCACCCTTTTACTTTAACCAGACTTTAAAATGCTAGAACTTTACTTGTGGTTGAGATTTATGCAAAAGAGAAACATTTCAGTTCAACTATATATAGTGTGCGCTCACACACGCACGCGCACACACACACACACAGGGAGGTAATGAGACAATTGGCTACAGGTGTTCAGAAGTGAAACACTGAGGACGTGGGTGTTACATGTGCAGCGCCATTAAGATTTTAAACACTCCACTGCAGGGAAAGTAAGGCGTTACCTCACAGGAGATAATTACCCATAATTAGGAAAGTTTCTGAAAAGTCCAAACTTCTAAAACTTCTAAAATCACACTTGGCATAACAATAAGCCTCGTAACCCTAGTGATAGTTTTCTATACTTTTTCTATATATATTTTTTACTTTCATTGTGAAACTTAGCAGACAATCATACATGAACACACTGCAATGTAGGAGTTGGAATTTAAAGGACTATTCCATGATGTTCTCAGGCTCCAGTGCCAAAAATTAATCATAATGTCAGATCAACATGAACACCACTGAGAAAGGACAGATACAGTCAGTCTTTCGAACTGCAAGTTAAAATCAGGAAATAAGGCTGTATACTGCTCTCGTTTAAATTTTCAAATAAAGTGTGTGTGGGAAAACTCTGACTGTAAAACTCATTGGCAATCAGAGCCCATTTTCAGTGCATATTTGCTTTTCAATGAAATTTTAACCTGACTTGAATGAATGGGGTACCACAAGGCTCAATGCTTTCAGCTACAGCATCCGAAAGTCTCGAAAGACCATGGATCTTGCGCCCAGAAAATATGTCACTGTATCTGGTGACACTGGAGCAGTGTCTGCTGTGTCTGTGGATCCCCACACGGGAATGGCAGTCTTTGTTGCACAAGCTGCATTTGAAGTTGGTGTCAGCAGGCGTCATCTTCTGGCTGTTCTTCCACTGAGTGTGCTTTTCATCTGCAGCTCGTCTTAGTTTAGCCTCCCCTCATTGCAGATTCTCATACAGCTCCTGCCTCCATAAGTCATGATTGCTAGTTAGCTCCTCCCAGTTCTCAACATCCATGTCCAGAGACTTCAAATCTCTTACAAGCATCTTTGGAGTGCAGGTGGAGATGCCCTTATGCTCTCTTGCTGGAGGCCAGTTAGGCCATACAGCAGGTCCTTTGGAATTCTCCCATTCCACATGAGATGAAAATGGCCAAGCCATCAGAGTCAATGTGGTTGGAGCAGTGTGAAGAAGCTGGAAGGTTTGGCATGGGTAAGGACTTGTGATGAGGAGGAGGGAGTGGCCAGGCTGTGAGGATGCACGCCTGGCGCCGAGTGGTCTAATCAGCGGGAGAGAGAGATAAGGAGCAGGTGGAGACACCAGAGAGGGGAGAGAGATGCGTGCGTGTTTTATATTTACCTTATATTTGTGTTTTACATTCTGTTTGAGATCTGTCCAAGATTAAACTTTACATTTGTTGGTCCCCACCTCCTCCTTGCCTATCTTCAAAGTGTGTTACAGGACCCAATCAGACAACCTGATGCCAAGAATGCATCATAGTCTTAACAGGTGGAAGGAGCTGAATCTCCTTTTTTGATAGAAGTACAGAGTCAGGACTCACTACTGTACAGAAGGGTGTTCAGGATGCATGTGCTATAGACTGTCACTTTGGTGTGGACCGTCAGCTTGTTGTTTTCCCACACTTTCTTCGTTAGTCAGTCAAAGCTTGTGGCTGAACGGCTGATCCTTCTGTTGATTTCTCTGTCCAGGGAGACATTGTCTATAATAGTGGAACAGAGGCAGGTAAACTTGTGTACCACCTCTGGTACATAGGTATTTTGACAGAGATTACTGACGGTTATTCAATGTCCTGGCCCATCACATTTGTTTCCTTCAGACTGATGGTCAAATTGAAGTCTTCACATGCCAGTGAGAAGCTGCCCATAAGGTTCTATAGCTGTTCCTCAGTGTGAAATACCAAGGCCACGACATCTGCAAACAGCATGTCTCTGATGAGGGCCTCATAGACTTTAGTTTTTGCCCTCAGCCAAGACATACTGAACAGCTTTCCATCTGACCTGGTTTAGAGGTACACCTTCTCGGAAGATGATGCAAAGGCATGTTTGAGCATAACAGCAAAGAAGATGTCAAACAGGGTGGGAGTAAGCACACAACCTTGCTTGACATTGCTGCAGATGTCAAAACCCTCTAGTTATGTGCCATCAAACTGGACAATCCCCTTAATGTCTGCACGGAATGACTAGATCAAATTGAGGAGTTTGGGTGGGCATCCAATCTTGGCAAGCATTCTGAACAGTCCATAGTGGCTCGCAAGGTTTAATGCTTTCATAAAGTCGATGAAAGCAAAGTCAAGCGACTGCCTCTGCTCTCTATATAATTTTCCGGCAGCTGGTGGAGGGAGCTCATGTCGATCATGGAGTGTCCAGACCTGAAGCCACATTGCACCTCAAGATACCCTGTCAGCAAGTTTCTGTAGTCTGTTGAGGGTAACATGGATGAACACCTTTCTGACCATGCTCAGCAGCAAAATTCCCTGATAACTGTTGCAGTAGCTGGTATGCCTTCTACTCCCTGTGCCTTCCTAGTTAACAGGTGGTCGCTCAGTTGCTCAGCTCCTCTGTAATGAGGGGAGCACACTTGACAGAGTCAAAGGTGGTGTCTGAGATGATGTTTTCCCATGAGTATAGTTCAGAGTAGTGTTCCACCCATCTCTTCAGCCATTTGCCTTTGTTGTTGATAGTTTCCCTTGTAGCTGACTTCAATAGTGTCACGTTGCTCTATATGGAACCGATGGCTCTTTTGATCCCATCATACATACCACGACTGTTGCTGAAATCAGCCACAAGCTGCATGCCTCTACATGGCCGAAGCCAGTAATCATTTGCACAGCATCAATCTGTTTTCTGGACTTTGCTTCTGGGTGTTCAGTCTTCTTTGCCTCTATGGGTAGTTTCCTAGTGACTTGGACTTTTCTGGCCATAGTCTGACCTTAGAGCAGACTAGTGAGTGGTCAGTGCCAAAGTCTGCACCCTGGTAACAGCATGTAATGAGCACATTTCTGATGTGGTGGCATCTTGTGATGATCAAGTCCAACTGGTGCCAGTGTTTAGAATGGGGATGTCTCCGCAATACTTTATGTTGTGGTTTGGTCTGGAAGAAAGATTTAGTGAGGCACAGTCCCTAAAGTGTGCAAAGCTCAATCAGACTTTGTCCATTTTCATTTATTCTGCCAATTCTAAATTGTCTGAGACTCATTGATACCTTTAAGCAAAATGTAGGACTGAAGTTACAAAGGCCAATTCAAAAAAAATATTTAAACACACTCTGAACACATTCTGTTTGCAGAGATATGAGGTTTCTGAAACACACAAAGGGTATTTATTGCTGTCTATTGATTTCTCTCTTTGGGGGCCTTTAGCCTTGTGGACCCCTACCATGCAAGCACTGCAAGTCACCAGTGACCTCATTTTCTCCTCTCAAACCTCATCCATCCCATCCTTGAAGTCCCGACCTCTCTGGTATTTCTCATCCTTTTTGTTTTGAGCAATTAACCAGTAAATAAATAAATACCCAAAAATGTATAAAATTGCTAAATATAATAATTATTAAATAATACTATTTTAGTAAAAATAAGTAAAAAGAACTACAGTTTCCTTTTGATAAGAACAAAATAAAGAAGTACAATGAAATGTGACTTGCATTCTGTAATGTGTAAGTCAATATCTGTTTGATAATTTGTTCAGACTGTCTTGAGACTGATCTTCAGACTGTCAAATATTTTATTGCCAATATTCTCGCAGTTTGTAGCTCATTTTGTGTTAGATATGTGCTGGGTTGCTAATGCCTGAGGTATGTACAAATGGTGCAACAGCTATACATTTAAAGTTGAAACAGTCTGGCAGCAGTTTATGAATGAGTTACTAATGGAAATGGTATAAGGCCCTGTAGCAATACATAAATCAACACAAATGGTTTGAGGGCAGATGAGAGAAGCTTGACGTGTGCCTGAGAGCATGTTATGGATTTTTCAAGCTGAGTATCAGTGATGAACTCTCTGTACGTCGCATCAATAGCTTCTCTGCATGCTTCATGTCCTGCAGGATTCAGGACGGCGTTTTGAGACTAAACCTGTGGAGAAAATCACTGATTGATTAAGAGCATGCAGACAGGACCGTGACTGCAAATTAATTAGTGCGTTCGAAACACACACCTCATCTTGTTCAGCAAACCTCTGGTCACCTGTGCATCAGTACAAATCCCTTCTACTTTTACTTACATATGGACATTTTAGTTTTGGGAGTTGTTTGACTGAAATGTTTTGTATAATCTTTTATACCTATCAGCCATAACATTAAAACCACTGACAGGTGAAGTGAATAACATTGATTATCTCATTAGAATGGCACCTGTCAATGGGTTGAGACATATTAGGCAGCAAATGAACACTCATTTCTCAACGTTGATGTGTTGGAAGCAGGATAAATGGGCAAACGTAAGGATCTGAGTGACTTTGACAAAGGTCAAATTGTGATGGCTAGACGACCAGGTAAGAGCATCTCCAAAATGGCAGGTCTTGTGGGGTGTTCCCGGTATACAGTGGTTAGTACCTGCCAAAAGTGGTCCAAAGAAGGACAACCGGTGAACCGGCAACAGGGTCATGGGCGCCCAAGACTCACTGATGCGCGTGAGGAGCGAAGGCTAGCCCGTCTGGTCCAATCCCACAGAAGAGCTACTGTAGCACAAACTGCTGAAAAAGTTAATGCTGGCTATGATAGAAAGGTGTCAGAACACAGTGCATCGCAGCTTGCTGCATACAGGGCTGCGTAGCTGCCGACCGGTCAGAGTGCCCATGCTGAGGGCACGTGAGCATCAGAAATGGACCATGGAGCATTGGAAGAAGGTAGCCTAGTCTGATGAGTCACGTTTTCTTTTACATCATGTGTACATCTGGGTGAGTGTGTATCGCTTACCTGGGTAAGAGATGGAACCAGGATGCAACACGGGAAGAAGGCAAGCCGGCAGAGGCAGTGTGATACTCTGGACAATGTTCTGTTGGGAAACCTTGGGTCCTGGCATTCATGTGGATGTCACTTTGATATGTACCACCTACCTAAACATTGTTGCAGACCAAGTACACCCCTTCATGGCAATGGTATTCCCTAATGGCAGTGGCCTCTTTCAGCAGGATAATGCGTCCTGCCACACTGCAAAAATTGTTCAGAAATGGTTTGAGGAACATGACAAAGAGTTCAAGGTGTTGACTTGGCCTCAAAATTCCCCAGATTTGAATCCAATCTAGCATCTGTGGGATGTGCTGGAGAAACAAACCCAATCCATGGAGGCCCCACCTCGCAACTTACAGGATTTCAAGGATCTGCTGCTAACGTCTTGGTGCCAGATACCACAGCACACCTTCAGAGATCTTGTGGAGTTCATATCTCAAGGGGTCAGAGCTGTTTTGGCAGCACGAGGGGGCCCTATACAATATTAGGCAGGTGGTTTTAATGTTATGGCTGATCGCTGTATATCACAATGCTGTTGAATGCCTGATTGGTCAGGTGTTGATTGATTTTTTTTAACAGCAGCTTTGACGGTACTTCAGGCTTCAAATTGCAGGTTTATATTAAGGCACCCGTTAGAACATTATTACACATGTTCATATTCCACATGAACATATTTTAAAAATGTGTAATTGTTGACGTGAAGTTTTCTGTAAGGGGATGTTTAACCTTTACTGAAAAAGTCTATAGTGTCAGCGCTGTATAACAGTCAGATGCATTTACGCTTTGAGGTTTCTCAGTAACAAGCTGCATTGTTTTTTTTTTTTTGTCTTATTATTACCAAGAGAGGAAAAAAAAAAACTGATGAGGGAACGACTCAGGGAATGACTTCAGCTCTGGGAGCTGATCTACCACGTGTAACAAAGATTTGGTTTTACTAAATAAACAGTAGAAATTATTTAGCAAAAAACCAGGAAATCTTTACACATACTAACTCCCAAGTTAGGCATAAGAAGAGGCTTTTTAACATTTATCAATGTTTTACCACTGTGACTCTAGCTTAAAAATCAACATAAACATTATGTGATTTATTTAAACCATGATTAAATACATAACCAATTATCCAAGTATTACTTAACTCAACAAAAGCATATTTTCATGTTTCATTCAATAGATTTCACTTTGACATAATTTGACTTTCCCACTGACACAATTCTAGTTGCTCATTGACATGATTCTCCCAGTCACATTTCTGCCATCTGGAATCTAGTAATATTATGCATGAGTAATATAATGAAAAATACACCGAAAAAGCACCTATAGTGCTCTCTTTCTGGTTTAAGATGGAAAGCCCACAAACAACATAATGCAGTGAAGCATCAGGATAGCCAGATTTTCTAAGTAGATAACTTTTAGTAATAACCATCACATATCTTTCATAACTTTGAAGCTTTATAATAAGATAATTAATATAAGCCTAGTAATTATTTTATCAATGTATTAATATCTGGAGGGAATGTATAGTATACACGTTTCTTGCTCCAATTTGAAGCATTACAGTATAAGATCAAAACACATCTTCATAACATACAATCTCAGATGTTACCCCAGTCTTACAACAATGTCAGTTAATAAAGCCTCTCTCCATGACCAGTTCTGCCTCTCTTTCTCTGTCTGTCTGTCTCAGTGAGTTGTGCAGTGTGGCCTATAGGCCAGTGCACAGTAGCACAGGCTGCCCGGGCCACACACCCCTACTCCACCACCTTCTGTACAATGTAAAACCCCATCTCTTTATACCTGTTACTTTCACTCATCTCATGACCATATTTGAAATGGTTTGTACAAGGTGATCTTGTACAATGTCCAAGAGCACCTTGCCATATTGGAAAGTATTCAGCTCCTATCTCCCGAGCTCCTGATGTCACTGTCCATGTAACCTGATCCATGCACATGTCCCTCTTCTCCCCTCATAAGGTATAGCTCATGAACAATCTATGCTCATGTCCCTTGCCACTCCTTTCATCCTCTTAAGGTATGGTAAGGTATCTTAAGGTATCAGAAACCATCCATTCTTCTGTCCATTGTTTCTCCGTTTTTCCTATTCAGAAACCATCAATGCGGTTTCTGTGAGTTGAGGTCCGACCAGGGACAGCTGCATAGGAATCATTATGATAATGGCAGGAGGATTACACTCCTCTCCATGGTCTAGTCCCTTTTTCTTGATAACAACATGTCTCTGTTCTGAAAACAGGAACATGATGACGTATAGCCTCAGTGGTATCAGTAGTCAAAGACAGTGACACTGACCATTCTTGGCCAGAATCCACAACACACATACGTTTAAGATGTTTAATTCCAGATTGACTGCATGTTGCCATGCAATGTTATTTAGAGCATCATAGAGGAAATGTTATAGACAACATAATATGGTTTGCTGAATTATGTAACTATCTATAAATGGCTACTGACTGAATGAGTGGCCTTCTTCATTTGGATTTGTCACCAATATTAAAGAAAACCACAAGCCTTTAGAAATTCTCCTGTCAGATTCCCCCTTTCTGAAAAGATCTCACATTTTCAAGAGATGAACGCCAATATTCATTTTCCAAGGAAGCTTTGTTCTGCAGCTATGGAAAATGTCAGTCATTTACTGCCAGAATAACCAATGTCTTGTCGTCCCTAATGACAGCGTCACCCTTGCCTCCTTTCTGCTGTGCTGCTGTGGTTGTTTGGCAGCCAGAAGCTTACAGTCGTGGGTAGTTGGAGACCCTCCACCCACGCATGCACACCTCCATATACGGCCCAGAAACACCGGCGCTCCAGCCCAATAATGGCAAGCCCTTCCCCTGGGCCCTCGGCTCAAGCCTCCGGCCGCTGCTTGTGTTTGCACCATTTATTTAGTGTGACATGTCTCCAATTAAACTGTGGAGGCTGCTACATTTCCCCCCCGTAAGCACCCCTTATTCCTCCCTGCAGACCTCCAGTCACAGAGACGGAGAGAGAGTGAGAGAGAGAATATCTTGCCTTCCAGCTATGATCGCAATGTCATTTTCCCCCTCCGTGCTTTCAGCGCAGCTCAGAGAGGTGGCCGAGATTATAATAACAATATATCAGAATATCGAATGAGATAATCAAGGTCTGAAATGAGACTGTCACAGCGCTCTGCCCACGACAGCAGTGGCAGACGATGTGGTGATGACACTCGTCCAAGATGACACCACGCGGGGGGGAAAGGCGACTTATTTTTAGGAAGCCTGTGAGGAAACCCTGTGTCGTGCCTGCTTGAAAGGTGCAAACAGAAGTTGAATGCATATTTCAGGTACAAGCTTCGTTCCCTTTTCCCAGAGGCGTCCGATACTCGCTCTTAAATTCTCCTTCATGTTCGTTCAGCTTGGGCTCCCATCTTCTTCATGTCAACACTCTGTTTTTGCCATTTTCGAGTCTGCCGTCGATGTAGGAGTGACTTTGTCTGACCCCGAGAGCGTTAGAAGGTTCATGGTGGAGCTCACTGGTTGGCAAGGCCCTCATTCAGCAGGGGTTCAACCAATCATCTGCCTCCGCCAAGACGCTGGGCCAGGGGGAGCCCCAGTGGCAGCTGGGAAGGGTGGAGTGGCCAGCTGTGGAGCAGCAGGGTGGTGAGAGTTGGGGGGGTTGTTGTAGGGAAGTCTCACTCACTCACACACACACACACAGCTTATGCACCTTATCCAGCTAGGACTGGTACCATTTTCATTTAAACATTGATATAAATAGAATTTTATTCTATTGCACACTCACTCAGCACAGTGTCCTAACCAACCCTACCCTCTACACATCCAACCACACACACACTTTCACAGCCTGACTGACCACACATCTGGCATGCCATCTGTATCTTTCCCCTTCTGACGTGACAGGTAGCCTCTCCATCGTATTGGCGAGAGGAAGAGAGGTGTGAACACGTCCCTGTGCTCTCGCCATGCAGCTGGACACATTAGAGAAGCTGCACCAAGCCATGCACTCTCTCTCAACACCACAAACAACTGATTTCTCTATTTAAACTGCCAGGCCAACTATCTTGCCCTCTGCCACGTGTGTACACACATCTTCAAATTGTACAGCTTTGCTAAAAATGAAACGACTGTCTGAAAGGTTATGCCTCTTAAGGAACTTGTTTTATAATATAGTGTGTGTGTGTGTGTGTGTGTGGTGGTCTAGGAGAACCCATCAGATAATCATTGTGGCTGAATTCTGGCTAACAGTCATTAAAAAATATATATGGTTTTGGTGAAAAAACTTTTTATGCCCATAAGAAATCAAATATTTTTCACCAAAAGGGTGTGAAAATTGCTTTCTTACCTTTGCCTGTGGGTTTTGTCTGAGAAGGCTGTGCCAATTTAACAAACACAGAGGTGAAAACATTGAACATGCATGTTTTTGGGAGGTGGGAGGAATCCAGAGAAAACGCCACACAGACAATAACCCGAGCTCAGGATCGAACCGGAGACCCTGGAGCTGTGAGGTGGCAACAGAACGAAATCTTTAAATGCAGCTTTATCCCTTTGCAAGTTTCTTCTGGTTGAGATACATGCAAGAGAAACACGTTTCAGTTCAGGAAAGTCTGTAGCTTTCAGAAATAATGAAAAAGTAAAGTGTTTTCCCAGACCACCAGCCACACGTGAGACCATTTGACTTTCATTTAATTTCACTCATGTAGGCAGGATGAGCTTTTGGTGCCACCATATTGTACCTGCACTTCACGGTGGAGGACACCTTGATCTTGGCACCTATTTCAGGATGACTCACTGACATATCAGCCTGGCAGATAGACCACCATCTCTAACTACCCATTAAAGACGAGGCTTCTTGTCATCCTGATAAGTCTTCTGATTCAAGAGGTTTCACCAATGAGCTTGCCTTTTTAGCATTTCCATCAAGATCCATTAGGAACTCTGGAGTAACCACAGAATAGCTGATCTTCACAGGAACTCATTTTGTACTTCAGGAAGAACACATTATACCTAATGGATTATGTGACATTTTTGTCTAGCTGTGTACTACGAGCAACGAACTCCTCATGCTAGGCTTGATGTTTAAGATGCTGCCTTTGGTGTGAATTGCACTTTGTGTAGCCCCTGACAAAAAGAAAGTGTGTATATCTCAGTGCTCAGTACTCACGAACAATAATTTATCTGTATGCTCACAAACACCTGTGTGTACACAATTTACAGTACATTGCACTCTTTCAATCACGCTGCTCTAATGATAGTGCTCTGTGACCTCAGGTCGGCCGCCATCACGCTCTCCCTTAAAAAGATACTGTGTAAAATCCATGAGATGTTTGATCAAGTTATTTGTAAGAATTATGAAATATGTCCAGATCCCACTGTCATTTCGGGTCATCTGGTTATTAGAGATTAGGTCACATAGTATCATTTGGTATCAGATGTACGTATGGAACATTTATGAGTACGAGTAAATGAGCATTGTATTGGACCAATATCAGTACTCATATGAATGCATCCCTAGTCCAGTCTTCCAAAATGTATTACACACCAGTTCATCCCATTTACCCCCCTACAGAAGACTGTATGAAGTTAAAGCGTTTGTGGTTACTTACCATTTTCCACATTCCATCCCAAGTGGCCATTTTGTTACATAACAAAATAAAAAAAAAAAAAAAAAAAAAAGGAGAAAACTATGGAAATAAAACCCGTATTACAATAATTTATTTCAGCCATTTTGTTCAGTTACAATGATGTACAACTTTACATTGTCATGGAAAAAGAGACAGTCATGGCACATTTGAGTTGCATCATGATACCGAGCACCAAATGATTATTCCTCATCAGCACAAATATACTCGTACATTCTGATCTCGAACTCCCATCCCCACCCAAAACAACATTACAAAAAACAAGCAAACAACAACAACAACAAAAAAAAACCTCAAAACCAAAAAGAAAACCATACACAGGTTCAAGTACCTGTGAGAACTGCGCTGGCTTCATACTTCATCATAGTACATGCTCAGAATTACACATTAGGAGTTAGTAGGAAAATTATAAAGCTACAACCAGTACCACGTTTTATGCATACAGATAAGAACAAAATAATAATAACACCCTCAATGAAAAGTGACCATTTTGAAGACCGTTTTCTATTAGCTTAAAAATAAGAAGGATCTGGTTGTAGCTTTTATTGAGAAACCAAAAATAATAAAAATAAAAAAGCCCAATTCACATTTTCAGCCTGCTAAAACAAAATTCACAGGAACAAATAACATACAGAGGACCAGAATAAGCGGGCACCACGATCAGCGTCACCGTGTTTACTGAACAAATTTGCAACATGCGTTCCCTAATCTTCGTACTGACTGACAGAATAGCTGTTAAGAGCAGTTTGGTGTTTCGAAAGCAGACTGGATGCAAGCTCAAATTTGATTTTGTATTTCATTATGTAAACGGTGATTTCTCTTTAAACATGTCTGTGTTTGGACACTTTTGTAGTCTTCACAATCAGGGACCCAATATGAATTTTACTCACTATACCTATAGAGTTTATCAAGAACAAACATCTGATCATTCTGGACCTGTATGAAAGAATTCTATGCTGCTTTTAACTCGTCTCCATGTTCTATGACTCCAATTTGAATGCGACTCCTGACTGTCCACTCTTGGGGCTGTTTTTTCAGTGTACAGCCGAGTCGCTGCACTTAAAAACGAAGTGCTCCCTTGTGGACAATTAACACGTGAACCACCAGAGTAGCAGATGGGTTTAATCAAGGTTCAGCATGGCTGGGAGGAACCAAAGACATTACACTAGAGAAGGAAGGGACAACAATTATTATTAAAAAAAAAAAAAAAAAAAAGAAAGAAAGAAAGGAAAAGAACACCTAATAAAGACATTCAGTGAAACAAAAAAAAAGTACAATATTTAGAGCTAAAGTTTCCAAATCCTCAGTACAAAGTAAGCTCTATCTAGAAAGCATAAAATACATTTGTACATTATACAAGTTTGACCTTGACATGTAAGAAGAATATTCCCTGTGCAAGATCATCTCTCTGGGCCGCTCCCCCTCCCCCTGTTATTGCTTCAGCTAGATAAACTTTCACGCAATCGAGTGAAGAGATGGTTACTAACATACTGCAGCAAAAAGACAACTCCATGCTGCAGGATATCGAAATCCCCCTCCCTGGATTTTTTTGTTGTTGTTGAAATTAAATAAGGCCGCTCTGATTTTTTATTTTTTTTCCTTTTAAGGCATTGCTGCTTTCAAGATGGCTTTGGATAAAACGGAGGGGTTGTGACAAGACCAAAAAGTGTCACTACAGGAATAAGTAGTGAGGTTTACAGCTTGCTGTGTGATCTGCTGAAACAGGAAGTGGCTGAAAGAAAACAGTTTGGCCTGATCACAGCCTTATCGTCTCATCAACACAAAGACTTATTGTGGAAAACATGTACTGTTTCATCCAACGTCAGGGTGTGTCTGAAAGAATTATGCACAAAAAGAAGTGTGTTAGGATTTTTCTGTACGCGCATGTGTGTGTGTGTGTGTGAGAGAGAGAGAGAGAGAGAGATAGAAAGAGAGAGAGGAGGGATCCATCTCTTCGGAATTTAGAAAAGGGGAGTGGGAGTCTCAGAGAGCCGTAGCCCTTCCGCAGGTCCAGAAAGACGTAAAGCGCCACGCAGACGCTCTAACGGGAAGAAGAGCGTCTCTCGTTTACTGCTGGTAGTTGCCATATTGACCCTGAGGATGACGAAAAACAAAAAAGCAAAAATGTAAGCTTGTCACTTATCCTCCGATGTCACCCTTGCTGCTTCAAGAGGCTTCATGCTGGCTGTTAATAATAAAACGCTTCAGCATTTTTAGCTACATTCATTACAAATGTACATGCATCATTGCATGTGTGAGAACCTTTTCACTGACTGGCCTTGTCTGCTGCGATTCTTGTGAGTACAGAGTCTCCAATTTAGGGCTAGAGACGCTTCTGTTTGACTGCATCATGGATCATGGTAGGATAGATAATCTCGTTTTAAAAAAAAAAAAAAAAAGAAAATCACAGTTTCACAGTATGACAGTGGTACACAGTGACACCTAAAGGAAAAATATTATGAAACACTCCTGACATATTAACTACTGATACTGATATCATTAAACAACAGTTTTGAACAATTTCTTCATACCATGGAAGTTTCAAATTTGTGCTTTCAAATTTTGTTATGGGTAGAGCTCTACACTGCAAACTATACAAAACACTTAAACTTGCGTTCACACCAGCAAGTGACAAGTGATCGGTTGGTTTGTATGTATGTGCATTACACAGAGCAACGATTTCAGCTTCAAAACGACAAGTGACGCCTGAATTGAGATGTTCTCTATGCAAATCAAGTATCACGATAGGCTGGAATGATTCCTCAGACCAATCCTGTGGCGTGTGAAGTCCAATGTTCTTTAGATTCCCACTTGCAATTAGTTCCCATTTACTTTTTGACATGCAAAGAAAGAAAGATTTACCCTGGTTTCATCTCATCCTGTAATATAGGCCCTTTCATTAAATGTATATAGAGACATTATGAAGAAAAATAAAGCTTGGAAGGACGGAGCAGTGAAAGATCGTGGAGGCCTTTGGGAAGTGTACATAGCTAGTACAGTTCTTCTTGCTTTCAAAAGTGACAAAAAGTCATGTGTACAAATTGTATTTATTTGTATTAACTGCTTCAGAAAACACATTTTGGCTACTACAGTTTCTCATGCTGGACAGCGCATGCCCATAATCTACGACATTAGCGGTTGCTACATGCCCACAAACGGCAAACTACAAGCAAAATGTGCGACTTGTCACTTGCTAACATGAACGCAGGATAGGTGGAATACACATCCTATTCGTGAAACACAGGGATTACATTTTATCCGTATTTATTCATGGCAAAACATTTGTTTGTTTGGTTTTTTGGATTTATTCAGACCAACTCGTGTTAATAGGTCTAAGCTGCTTGTGCTATATAATATAATGTGCGCTAGCAGTGTGATATTAACTTTTAACAAATTAGAAATAAAAAGCCAAAATGCTTAAAGAAGCTTAGTAGCCGTGATTATTTTGTAAAGCTGCAATAACTAACTGACAAAAATCTATATAATTCAATAATAAAAAGTTGGAAACAAAGTTCTTTAGAGATTAGCTGGGTCATGTTAGGACCCACAGTGTGTGAAGCACTACTTCAATTCATTTAGACACTAAACGCTTCGGATGGGAAATTTCGGGGAAAGTTATGACAGAGAAAACAGTGCGACCAACTGGGCTTTTTTAAATCGTCAAAAATGAATTATGTAACAGTAATAACAGTAAATAACAAAATAACAGTAAAATAACAGTAATAAATTAATCTATTAATTATTAACACCAAAATAATTGTTGGTTGCAGCCCTTCATTACTTCAGGTTTTTTTTTTTAAAAGAGAGCTGTAGGCCACTGTTTTTGCAGAAAACATAAGACAGTAATAGAGAAAAATGCATTGCAATCTGTATTTTGAAAAGGTCAATGGTGTAATAACTGTCATATTCTACACCCTGATCAGCCGTGAAACTGTGAGAGCTCACCAAGCCATATATCCCTTTTCAGCTTACATGATGGAAAGAGCTTCAGCATGAGGAGATATAATAAAAAAAAAAGCAAGAGATGCTTTAACTTGTACTTTTTTTCTTCTCACAGTTCTAATATAGCCACTTGTATTTTATAATTACATTTTGTATATTAAATAATGCATAAAAAGTTAGAATGATGATGCATTATGAGTGACACTACATTATGTATGTGTGTGTGTGTGTGTGTGGCATTTACATTAACAGTTTGAGAGAAAAGGAATAAAAGTGACTGAAAGACAGATGTGTTATGAAGGTTACCTTTTGGCCATTTTTTTTTGTATTTTTAGTATTTTACATATATATTTCTAAAAAGGGGTTTACCATCTTGACAACCATCCATGGTTGCACTACTTGGGTATTAATAACGATAAACAAATTCATATATGCAAAAGCTGGATGCAAGTGTTACACTGAGTAAAAATATTTACAGTTTATAACCACTGGGTTTTTTCCCCCTCAGTGACTTTTCATCTGTTTGAAACAAGGACCTGAGGATTATTTCGACCCCTGATTACAAAACAATGTAAAATACAAGACCAAAAATAAAGAAAATGAAGATAAGAGTAACGAGAAAGAGCGGAGGTTGGGGGGAAAAAAAGGCTAGGAGTTAAAATGTCTGGATCTGACAACGCTTCACGGCAGAAGTTACCTTTGCTTCTTAAACATCTAGTCAGGGGTTGAAATACTCGGTCCGTTATTTCCTCATGTGCCCCTGAATGTTCAAACATAGAGATATGAAAGGAACAGAGTGGCCCCCTCGCCAAGGGCCACAGAGAAACACAGGAATAACAGAGGCAACAAGAGGACCAGCTTATGCGCTGTTGGCACAGTGACTTTAATCTTTTTTACACGTCACTGGCTTTGTGATTCACATGCACCCTTTATTTATTTATTTATTTATTTTTTAAAGCAGGCGCTACCAGAACAGAACTACCCACATCAGCCCAGCCTAGATCAGCGTTAGAAGTCCACTCATTTATTCTGTCCCAGTTTAGAAAAGAAGGTAATCACTTCAACAGGCCTTGGGTTTAATGGGAGACAGAAAAAAATATTGAGAATGACTGCTGTAAAATAATAATTATAAACAGATTTCTGCTTTATAATTGAGCATTGTAGCTGGACCGAATGAAAATGTGGACTACCTGGACGTCATTAAAGACTGGGTTGAAGTGCTCCAAATCACAAACACAAGTGCAGACTTCCCATTTCCCTTATTTCAAATGCTTTAAGACCCCTAACTCCTTTTTCTCTCTTGCTGACTTACCTGGTCATAACCGTATGGGCGCTGTGGTTGGCCTTGTGGAGGACCAGGCTGAGGTGGTCTATAGGCTCCATACTGCTGCCCTTGGCCTTGTGGGTAATTGGGGTACTGTCCAGGACCACCTTGAGAAGGCCCTACAAGACGAGTAGCGCAAGAAAAGTCAGCATACTGCAAGACACCAATCCCTGACTGCTGATACAAGCCCACATCTGCCTGCTTCTGCTTATTAAATAGTTGCAGTACAAATAAGCTGTGCTTTTGGGTATCAAACGCAACAGTCAACTTTCCCCACATACATTTTCGTGCCTCTTTGTAATTGTTTGCCGAAGTTCCATATGAAAGTCGCCTTTCGAGTACCAGCGAGCGTGAATCAAATGCAACACCGCCGCAGAGCAAATCAATCAGCACGTAGGCTCAGAGGAAGAGGAGTAGGAGTAGGATGAAGGCCGGCTCCGGACTCGACTGCGTATAATGATGGTGGTGGACCCACGAGAAGCGCGCTGCCCTGCTAATGTGGCCCAACATCAAGGAGTCCATAAAGCTCGATTTAAAAAAGCCCAGACTCATTAAGAGTGACGTGGGCCGGCCGAGCGCTTGGCCATTACGTAGCGTGCTGGGCTCGCTCCGACTCTGCTCGTTCGAAACGAGCCCACGCAGGATCATTAGGTGCACTGGCCCATCTTAACCTTGTGGGCGCTTGGAAGAACATCTTCCAGATGGTGCCCGCAGCTTTGCAGTGTGTGTGTGTGTGTGTGTGTGTGTGTGTGTGTGTTCCTCCACCAGCTCATTATTAAGATGTGAGAAGCCTCCAGCCCAGCCAGAGCGAGCAGGAGAGATGAGCTGACAGGATGCGAGGAGGAAAAAAAGGGCTGGGGGAGGATGAAGCGTTCCCAGTCACACTCGTTTTGAGCCATAACCTGACCACCTTTCTCTCTTGTCTACACACAGTAAACACATGAAGTTGCACATAAACTATTAATACTGCTATATCCATAGGTGCCAACATTCCTAACAAGAAAAGCCTAAGAAGCAGAGGAAAAAAAAAAAATATACACACATATATATATATATATATATATACAGAAATTTACCACAAACCCCCAGCGAATATCAGCGGATGAGACGGCTATTTTCAGATGTGTGCTGAGAGTCTGGTGTGATCACTACTCAATAATAAGCAACAGCTCCATTTGTTTTAAAGAGACCACTTTTGTTTTTTACTGGCTCACAAATCAAACTTCACCTAGATAAAGTCAGCACAATGTCAAATTAACCGCTACCAGAACCATATGCGGCTGTTTCACGTCTCACGTCCTTTCCCCTTCAGTGAATTGGCTTTTCTCTTTAATCTGATTGCTGCTCTAGATGAAAAAGCAGGAAAGCTTAGGTTTTTTTTTTTTTTTTTTTTAAGGTGTCTCCTGTATTGCTGTAGAAAGGGGTCAAATATTGTAAATGCTACTGCTAAACCATAAATGTATGAATCTGGGATCTCACTTTGAACCAATCACTTTGAGCCTAACAATTTGAACCTAAACACTTGTTTATACGGTGTAGAAAAGTGACACCGAAAATGATTTGTAAAACCTAAACCCGATGCTAAAATGTATGTAAAGTTAGTCAATTAGACTAACCGATGAGTGACGAGCCTTTTATTAATCGCTTTTAGGATTATTCGCTGCACATCTTTCTACTCAAGCCCCTGCCTAGTTGCACGGCAGAACAAACCAGGTAACCACGTCCACCTTGCAGTGTTCTTCTAACATTTTTGGTGTGAGACGATGCTGTGGAACTCACCGTATCCTTGCTGCTGGCCCGGGTAGCCCTGCTGTGCTGGGTACTGCTGCTGTGCTGGGTAGCCCTGCGGCTGAGGGGGGCCTTGCTGATAGGCTTCCTGCTGCTGACCATACTGTGTGTTTCCTAGAGAGAGAGAGAGAAAGAGAGAGAGAGAGAGAGAGAGAGGATGATTATTGGAGTAAAGCATATACAAAAAAATAAAAATGTATGCCTTAATTAACAGATAACCTTTAACACAAAGATAAGTGCCTTCAAAAATGTAAGCAAAATCCATGTATCTTCAGGAAAAAAAGAAAAAAGAAAAAAATATCCACAATATCAGACTGCTATACTCAATACCATAAAAATCTCAATACTAAAAATATGTAATGAAACCCTGTAATATCAGGGAAACTTTCAAAACGTCACCGTTAATTCTCATTCTAATGAATTACTCCTATTTGTAAGGTTTTTTTAAATTATGAACTTGTCCTCAATGTGATTTCTACTCTCAAATTAATAATAATAAAAATGCATATTCAAATGATCACAGGTGTAGATTGTTTTCCAATCGCACAGCATAAAGACTCTGTGTGTGTGCGTGTGTGTGTGTCTGTGTGTGTTTTCTGTCAGGAATGCCCCCCCTTTCTCTCTCTCTCTCTCTCTCTCTCTCATACACACACAATTTCAGATTCTTCCACACATTATCACTCATGGCTGTTAGCTGAATGACCACCAGATGGCACTCTCACGTCATTATTCATTTCATTGCTCAGTCTTCAATTGTATTTACATACCAGCAATTCAAGCAATACAAGCCACTATGTTAAGCAGCACATCTGGTGTAAAAGGCTACATTAATTAATCTAAGTGTTCAGTATAAGTGACACCACAGCGGTTACAGCGTCTGGTATAAAATTTGCTTAACACTATATTCTAATGGACTCAGACATTTTTATTCAAGGGAGGGGAAAAAAAAAAAAAAAAATCAAAAAAGGTTTACAGGTTGAATGTTTGTCCTTAACACAGCTCTGTAAGTCCAGTGAGGCACAGAGCAGATTACACTGAGAATCCTGATCTATGGTAGAACATTTACACACAAAAACATTACACTAAAAAACTAAAAAGTCCAGGAGGTATTTATGAGATCCATTTCAGACCATCAGTTATGAGGCGCTCTAGGAAGGAATGACTGCGGTAGTAAGACAGAAAAGACAGTAAGCTGTCCGTACCCTCAGGTGCCCCCTGGCCTCCATGGCTGTACTGTTCTCCGTAGTAGTCCTCCTGGCCCGGGTACTGCTGCGGCGGCCCTGAAAACAAAACAAAACAAAACGCACACACACGGTTTTATCTTATGCGCTTACAGGCAGACATGGGAAAAATGTGCAGCCAGGTAACACAGTAAATAGGGCTGCACAATATCTCGAAATTAGCGAAATATCACAAATGTAAATATCGACATATGTTTTAGGGCGACACAAATATAGAATGCTTTCTTTTCCTCAAAAGAACATGAAACATATGAATGTTGGTTATTTCATTTTCAGTTACACACACAATATATATACGTATATAATTTAAATTGATTATACACACATACAGCATTACTGTACCGTATATCACATTATTTAAAGTTAGCGCATTTTTCTTCAATATCATGCAGCCCTAATAGTTAACAAAGTGCTTTTTTTTTTAATCTTTTCGCATTCCTCATACTGTAATGAAATTTAAATCAGGGCCCTGGGCTGTTACCAAGTAAATGATTTACACTCGTGTTTAGAAAGCAATAGTTTTTTAGAGCAGCTCAAAAGTTAAAGGAAAGAACAAAGAAGAAAAAACAAAACTTAGGAGTTCAGGCTGTAAAGCGTAACAGTGTTAATTAGAAATGGCTTGATGCGACTTTTTCTTTTCTGATACCGATACTAACACCTCGAGTATCACCTGATACCAATACCCATCAGATATTGTTAAATTTAAAAACTACTAAGCTTTAAAAAAAATTTTTTTAATGTAGCACTTCACAGATTAGTATAAATACAATAAAGAAAAAAAAGTCTCTTTATATGTAAACACTTCCAGTTCCAGAAATTTTTTTCCAAATTCTGCTTCAATCTTTGGCATTTCTTACAGGATCTGATAATCCCATATGATTTCGCCAATATCTGATCCACCATTTTTTTGCTGGTGTCAGCTCAGTGCGATCTCTAGTGTTAATGTATGAAAAGTGCTGATTCTGATAACTATCAGTAAGTGAGTAAGGAAGCTGAACCTTGCTGAGGTGGTCTGTAAGGAGGCATGGGCCTCTGTCCCATCACATGGTTGCCCTGGCCCATCATGCCCATGGGGTTCTGCTGTCCCTGGTAATGCTGCCCGCCACCACCAGGGGGCATGTTGTACTGCTGCGAGGGAGGCTGCTGGTGCATCATGGGACCTAAAGACAAACATAATGTTCAGGCACTTTTAAGCTAAGTAACACAAAAGCTCCATAAAAATAATTCCATCATTTTTTTAAAAATCAATTTGGAGCTCACAGACATAAAAAGAAACACTACTTGCCCATGGGATGTCAAACAAAGTGCCACAAATCACCGAGCAAATGAATAAAACCCATCAGAGTTCCATTATCAAATCAGTAACGACGTCTAGGCTATTAAAATACACGAGCAATTCCCCTTCTCAATTACAGCCAAATCAGACAACACACAAAAACAAAAATACAAATATAAATATATATATATTCATAATAATTCTTATATATTCAGGCTTTTAAAACTGTACACAGATATGAGTGCAGGAATATTTTCTGTTCTTTATTACTAAAATAGAGTTTAACAATTGGATATAAAACAATTTATCACCTGTGAAAGTTTTTTTAAATTATAATCTATAATCCTCCTTAATAAGGAGATTAGCCTGGGAGCCCAGGACAGCCATATTATACATCCAGACTATCGTTGTTGTTTTTTTAATCAACAGGAGCAGGATCAGCTGACTTAACGGTCACCAGGGTGTTTTTCTATTCACTCATCCAAGAACTAGGGAAAGTAAAAAAAAATCTATAATACTCAGAGCTTCCACAAAGAAAATTTTACACTTAAATTGTTTGCTTAAACATTTAAATATAAAAAAATAATAATGTATGCTGAGTCACAGCACAGTCTGGAGCGTGTTACTCCTCTTGTACCACAGCAATCTGCCTGCGGTTACAATGTTTAATGTATTAATTAACGATACGCTGCTCATTTTAACGGTTTATAACTTAGATTTAATGCTGTGGACCGTCTGAGAGACAAGTGAGTTCCTGTTCTCACCTACGTGACTGCTGCGATAAAGTAATTCCCTCACCACCCTCTCTCTCTCTCTCTCTCTCTCTCTCTCTCTGTCTGTCAAAAAGTGCAGCTTGTTATTTTACCGAGAAAACAGAAAGCATAAGCAAGACCAGGAGTGTTTACAACTGAGACGCCTTCCATAAAGTGCTAGATAACCGTCTTTTATTAAAAAAAACAAAAAAACAAAATTACCACATCAACGATTATACATATTACTTTGTTAAACATGGTTTTACAGAAGTTTATTATTATTAGAGTCTGCCTTACAAGCCCTGTATATGAGCTGTTACTATAAAAAAGTAATGTATTAGAACGAGCGCATTAATATTAACATGTCGTTCATGTTACTGCTGGAACTTCTTTCCTAGCCGTGCTGTTATACAGAAATAACGCACATCTTCTGACCGATCAGACTCCAGAATTCAACACTTCAATTGCACTGTGGTATGAAAACTGTTAGAAACACTTCATTGAGCTAAAATAAAAACGATGACGGCAGCCAGACTCAAATTTACATGTGACGAATGAGCACCACAGCTCATAGCTGAAATCTTAGCTAAAGACTTCCTGGCTTTTTGTCAACTGTTTAACACCAGACACATTATCAGGAGAAGATCAAGACTTTGGCTATGTAAAGTCGCTCCAAAAGTTCTTTAATAATCACACTTGCGTGTTAAATTACGTTAGTTGCAGCATTTCAGTCTGGACTTCCAGGCAAGCACACGACTGGGCAGCACACTGCTGCCTGATGTGCTAGCTAATGAATTGATGATTTGTCCACCCCTGGTATGTGTTACTATAATCATTAAATGATTAGTTACACAGTCTGTTTCATGCAGCGCCAGTCATCAGCAGCAGCAGCAGAGCGGTACCTTGGTTGGGCTGCATGTTCATGCTGGGTCTGGGACCGTAGCTGCCCATTGGCTGGCCCTGGCTCATGTTCATCTGGCCCTGGCTGCTCATGCCCTGGGAGGAGGGAACGGCATGGTTGTAGGCGCCCATGGAGCCGTGGCTGCTGGGAGGCATGTTCATGGAGCCACTCGGCATGTTGGGAGGCTGGTTGGGCCCTGGGCCCTGCATGGGCATGTGGTTTGGTCCTGGAGAGAAACCACACCTTGTTAACTCGTTGCTGTTGAGTAATTACTAATTAAAAGCCTTGATCTATCACATCACATATTGTCAGCGTGACATACCACAATTATCGTGATTTTTGTCCATATTGTTAAATGGCGCTCTCTTACCGGGCATCTGGCCGTTCATCTGGTTCTGCATGTGTGGGCCAGAGGGCGGGCCGTCTGAGGGCATGCTGTGGCCGTGGGGGGGCTGTGGGGGCGCACCGCTCTGATTCATGCCCCCTGACATGCCCATGTTCTGTGTGGGGGGCTGTAAATAGCAGCGTTGTGTTAAACTCATATTGGGTTTTTGTTCTGTCTAAATCACAACTACACAAAATCAGAAATAAAGAATAGTTATTTGCTGGTATATAATGCATATTTAACAGCTAAAACTCTTAATATTTTTAGCATGTCATAAAAACAAGAATAATCCAGGTGTTAAACAGACATCTTTTTCTACTAGAAGACATTAAAAATGTGAAGACAAATAACCCAACAGATATTTTATTTATATTATATTATATATATATATATATATATATATATATATATATATATATATATATATATATATATATATATATATAAATATAAATAATTTATAGGAAAATGGTTACAAATTTTGCTTGTAAAATTCATTCGGTACTCATTCAATTTGCATCCAATCAAATTCTCCATAGAACACGTGTTCTGTATCTCACTACAGTAGCAGTTAGTAAACATTAAACACGGGTCACTCGTGTAGCTTCCCACGTTATTCATCTTCCAAACAGCCCTTTTGTGTTGAAAATATGGTTGAAGTTGGCATGCCAGTGTGCCTCTGCGCTCAGTCCTCCTCCAAAATCTAGATCTCGGCTCAAACATGTATGACCTCACTCCAAAACCATCACGAGCTGCTCTGACTGTGATGTTCATAACGCGCAGGGACGCGGTCAGTATACAGTTAATCTGTGTATGACACGAGCGAGGATTTGGAGCGAGAGTCGTCCATAGAGCTTGCAGTTATATTTCACTTCATATTAAATGGTGGTCTACTTCCATGTCTAACGCCCTGACCGGATGAGGGTGAGGGAAAAGACTGCTGCAGGCCAAACGACCCAGAACTCGACACTAATCTGAGGCACAGTGCTTAGAAACCTCTGTTTTAGGATATAGATCATAAACTGGTGAAAACTAGCTCTATTTAAACTCTTGGCTGCATTTTTTTGGTAGGTGTGGTGTATCTCGAACACTATTGGGTGTTCTGGGATTTAATCGACATAGTCCCTTCTTGACTTCCTGTTTCAAAAGGAAATACACCTACATATTGAATCAAATCATGGCTCTCGAGCACTTTAACGTCTAATCAGTTTCTCATTACTGTGAGCGACAATGCAGTTATTAAATCTATGTCTCCACATCACCACTGGTTCCTATTAACCTGCATTTGTTTAATACACTACATGGCCAAAAGTATGTGGACACCTGACCATCACACCCATATGTGGTTCTTCCTCAAACTGTTGCCACAAAGTTGGAAGCACACAATTGTATAGAATGTCTCTATATGCTGTAGCATTACAATTTCCCTTCACTGGAACTAAGAGACCCAAACCTGTTCCAGCATGACAATGCCCCTGTGCACAAAGCGAGCTCCATGAAGACATGGTTTGGCAAGGCTGGAGTGGAAGAATTACAGGAGCTTTGACCTCAACACCACTGAACACCTTTGGGATGAACTGGAACACTGACTGCACCCCAGACCTCCTCACCCAACATCATTGCCTGACCTCACTAATGCTCTTGTAGCTGAATGAACACAAATCCCCACAGCCACGCTCCAAAATCTAGTGGAAAGCCTTCCCAGAAGAGTGGAGCTTATTATAACAGCAAAGGGGGACTAAATCTGGAATGGGATGTTCAGCAACACATGGGTGTAATGGGTGTCCACAAACTTTTGGCCATATAACGTAGTTCAGACAGAATTACCATCTTCCTCGACAAATCAGCCAAATCAGGTGTCAAGGACAATTCAGATTAAGATCTTCTCTATTACCTCAGTGATTACAGCAGAGGATCTTATGCGATAAATCTAATCAGAAACATGCCGTTTCTAAAATTAGCTCTGCACAGTTTTGTGTTTTAGCTAAAGTAGATTGCGAGAAAAACAAACAAAAAAAGTACAGAAAAGGCTTTGTAAAGACTAGCATTGGGAAGATCTAGAAGAAGATCTCAGTGCTCGTTAGATCACACAGGTGATGTACGAGATGCAAACTGGTGTAACACAAACGATACTCACAGCCGGGAGGAGAGACTGCATGTTCTGATTGGAGTCTGCTATTGTGGCCAAGTAGACCAAATTTCTGTGAAGCATCTGCTGGTAACTGTAAAACAAACAGAACAGAACAGGGTGGGTGTATTGTTATTAAACAGTGACGACAAGTCCAGATACAGAGACATGAACTCAGTGTGTGTGCAAGTGTAAACAAAATTCTCGATTCTGATTGGTCAGAAAGTGTTGACTAATTTTCTGTAACAGCAGCTTTGACAGTATTTCTGACTGCAGTAGAAACCACAGGTTTATATTAATGCTCTCATTCTAATACGTTGTCGTTTCTATAGTAACGACTCTTTCACAGAGGTTTGTACAGCAGACGCTCTACATAATCTAAATAAACAGGGTGATAATGTGTTATTTAACAAAGAAAAACATAACTGTTGATATGGGGAAGTTTTCTGTAAGTAGATTTAACATTTTTTTTGGAAGGAGTCTCCAGTGTCAGTGCTTTGTAACAGTAAGTAAGTAGTAAGTTTTCCACCGCGGGACAGAGGAGTTTGTGCTTTTCTGGTTTCTCAGTGATATGGCAAGAGAAGAGAGAAGAGAATGAGAAGCTGGTGAGGAAACGAGTGTTTATAACTGCTTACATGTAACTATAAATGGATAAAAAGTACAGACTTTCTTTAATAAATGGAAAAAATATTGTTGGCCCTGAAGTGCAAAACACAACATTTTTAAATGTAAACTTTTAGCCTGTATACTCAGATACTGATGCTGATACTGATTTATTTAAAATGGCTGTTTTGTAGAAAGTTAAGTTGTTTCGGTTGTGTAGGAGCTCGCGGACATGCAGTTTCTGAATTCAGCGCTATTACCGCTAAACGTCTAAAAGCCGCGCCCGTAAAATTTTACGTGCAGCTACATTAACCGTGGTTTCAGGAAGAGCGACTGGCTTAACCGCAGTGAAGCTTGGAACAGCTTCAAGGCTTTTGCCACAGTAAGGGCAAAACGATTCAAATTGTGAAACAGAAGATAAAAATCATTAACCTTTAAATCATCCAACTGTTTTCGCTAGCCTAAGATATCAGCAGACTGAAAAAGCGTAGTGCCTTTTTACTTTGATACTCATACCCTGTGTCCAATCAGAAACGAGAACGTGACGTTCAGTAAAAACCTACCCTTTCTGTTTTGAGTTAATGGTCTTGTGTTTTTGGTTTCGTTGTCGTGTTTTTGATGTTGCTGTCACGTTTTTGATGTTGCTGTCGTGCCTTTGGTTTTGCTGTTGCATTTTTGGTTTCGCTGTTGCATTTTTGGTTTCGCTGTTGCATTTTTGGTTTGTTAAAGTGTTTTGCACTTTAGGGCCACCGTACTAATTGCTGTTGTGTAAGAGGAATAAAATATTTCAAAATGTGCTGTTGTTGGAAAATAATCATATCTTCCAACAGTAATATCACAGTAGCTTCACGTTGTTAATTAATTTCCTATAACACTGAGTGTGTTACTCATTACATATAACACAGAAATCGGCATGTGACCTCTCATAGAGGGTGTTTTTAGTTTTTTTTTTTGTTGCATTATGAATGTGCCGTGTCTGAAACAGTCCTCGCCATGACTAATTGTTAAATCAACAGCTAAAATAGAAACTAAGAATAAAACTAAAGACAAACAAAGCAAAACTTCTCCCAGGTTGAATCTGACATTTGCATAGAATTTCCCAGCATCAAATATTTAAAAGCCAACGCGTAAAATCACGACATAATGACAGAAGCGTGGTGTCCTGTTAATAAACATGGACACACACACACACGCCTGTGGACTGAGGAGACGTGTCCTGTTGGGAAAGCCTGAATGTCTGAAAATCTTCCTGTGCAAGTTGTTTCGGTATGAAAAGTGTTCACACACCAAGTGAATCAAAACGGCCCCAATCAGATCCGAAGCACCTGTCAGATGTTTGTGAAGGAACTTACTGTGAACATTCTGCTGTTTTCCCTTTGCTCTGGAAGTCCATGATGCACTGAATCAGCTGATTGTTTTCATCCAGTAACTGATAAGAGAGGATACACACAAACGCAAATGCACGTTATTCTCTTCCACGCTAAACTTTAAATCCATTTTTATACCACAGCGCTG
>CM040457.1:6755353-6789206 GCA_022758105.1 Pangasianodon gigas | reverse complement strand
AAAAAAAAAAAAAAAGGATGAAATCATTGATATGGTGAAGTTTTCTCTGAGATGATGTTCATTTAACATTTCTGGGAAGGAGTCTCCAGTGACAGTGCAGTAGCCGTTTTTCGACATTTCTGTTTCTCAGTAACAAGACAAACGGCATTTTCTGTGCTATTAACTTTAAGAAGGAAAAAAAGAGAGAGAGAGAGAGAAGCTGGTGTGGGAACGAATGTTAATAGCTGCTGTAGCACAAGTGATAACAGGAACTTGTCTTGTGGACATTTCACAATATTAAACATAACTACAAATGGATACAAATATGACATGACATTCATTAATAAATTAAAAATTTTAATTTTTGGCAGACTGCTGTGATATAAGAGGAATAAAACACTTTGGGACGTGCTGTTACACGGAAACAATCAGCTTTGTGTTGAGGTGCATCACAACACCCTGGCGTTGATTAATTTCCTAGAACAATATTTATAACGTGTTTTATTCCTTATTTAATGCACAAATCAGCTCATAACACTGACCACCTTTTTGGGGTTTCCTGTAAAAAATGAGCCTCAAAAATCATGATTTCTTTAAAAGCTCCATCTTCATCAGATTATAAACCGTGTGTGTTATGAACTAACGTGTTCTGGGAGGAGTCTGGGCTTGTTAAAAGCAGTCTGAGGTGATGATTTGTATTCCCGCTAACTAAAACACACCTGACTCTCCGTTCACACCAGCAAGAGAGAAGGCACTCGTGTCGCTTGCTAGTGTGAAAGTAGAGTTGGATCAATTTTAAATAAAATGAAAACTGGAAATATCTTGTTTTGCGGCTGACCGACAACATTAAACGTAACACTAAATAAAAATGCGATATGCGGAACGATAATGCTGTTAGTGTGTAAAATCAATTCAAATTTTATATATATGTATGTATATATATATAGAGAGAAACTGAAAATGACAAAACATATGTTTCATGTTCTTTTGAGGAAAAGAAAGCATTCTCTGCTATCTGGGTCACCCTAAAATTTTGACTTTTCATAATTTTTTGAAGTATTAAAATCATTCAGTTATCGCAAGCCCTTGCCATATAGATATCGCGATATTTACATTTGCAATATTTCGCTAATTTCGATATATTGTGCAGCCGTACTCTAAACGGATAAAAAGTATGACGTGTCGGTGTTTAACAAACTAAAAAATTCTAACCCTTGGCAAACTGGTGTGGTATAAAACGTCAGGACGTGCTGTTAGGGAATCTAAATTGAAATGTCGCTCGCTGCTGAAACCGTGCCTCCGTTTTGTGCACGTGAACAGAAAACGAATGGACGTCTGCAGTTTTGTCGCTTTCTAGTTTGATACGCAGGTTCAGACGTCACGATCCGGTTCACATGATTGTTTTTAGCTGCACATTGAAGTCATCTGTACGTGTATAATCCTTTTACAGATATAATCCTGACACTAATATACTATAAGTTACTAGTCGAAATTTTTACTTACAGCTTATTCTCTCTCTTATTCACAGCATTATTGTGTATCTGTATTGTTTTTAGATTTTGATTTGTGTTTTGACGACAAGCTTGTACTTGTTGATCATCTGCACACGTATTCAGCTCATGATTTAGTCTGCTGTAGATTTCTGAGGCTGCAGCGACTCTGTACGTGAAGCGAAGTTTTCCTTTATCACATCCTCAACATTTTAGTTTCTGATTTCTTGGCGCCAGTTTGAGAAGATGAAGAAACCAGTTCGAGGCAGATTTATCGTAAACCTTGCAGTCCAGTAACTCTGCGTAACCCTGTCTTTACTCTTCCTTCGTTAGATTGATGTGATCGTTTACCAGTAAGATGTGGATCTACTTCTCGCCAAAGCCAACCATGTGCTAGAGCTCTGCAGCATATGATGTGTGATTTACTTGACTTGCTCTTGTATCAGATTCACTGAGGCATAATAATAATAAAAAAAAGATCTTTTCGATTGAGCTTCTGGACTCTCTCTGCTCTTCTTCAGGGTGGAATTTTCTCCGCTAGCTATTATATAGTAAGAATATATTTCCTACTAAAAAGTATATAGTCTCTGGAGTAAACTTACACCTAATCATAGCACAGGATGTAGGATTTAAATAGAGTTAAGCCTAGTACTACTGTGATTTAATGGATTTGACAATCTGAAGGAGCTGAGGAAGTAAAAATAACAAACCAAGATGTTAATGAAGCTAAATTATACTTTTTGTGGCCCAAACCAGCACTGATGTGGAGATAAAGGGCAAAAAGTAGACTAACCATCACCAGCTCCTTACTCTATAATGGCTTCCTTTCTTCTTATTTTTTTTTAAAAGGGGTGAATACAAACATCACGTTTAACTGAAACAAAATCAGTTCAACTGATTTAATAAAAAATTTTTAAAAACCCAACAGATTTCCAGCTATTTATGAGCCATTAACCTCACCAGCTAGCTAACAAAGACAACAGCTAAACGTTAATTGCAGTCAGTTATGTAGCTACGGAAAAGACAGGCTGTATCCCAAACCGCGTTCTGTTCTCTACACCGCTGCACTACCTAGGGCGCAAGATAACGGTTTCCACGCCCTACCTAGTGCACTACGAAATCATTAGTGAGCCATTTGGAATTCGCCCTAGGCCTTCAACTGAGCTAGTTAAACATGGCGATGAGAAAAAAACGTTGAGTGCTGTTTATTCAAAATAGTTACAAAATAAAATGCTGCACATATAAGCTCGGTTATTAGATATGCTTATTAAAGATTTAAAGCCTCTTTTTATAATTAAAATTATGCCACGGAGCTAAAAGTGTAGCAACGCTTCCAAGCTAATTAGCTAAACCTGCTAACAGGCTAGCATCGTTTTTTATTATTGCTGCGCTTTCCAAAACACGGTTACCTTCTGTATCCCCGCGGGTGTAATATCACCCTTCCCGCGTTGTCTGTGAGGCGCGAAAGCCACCGACATGCTGAAGTTTTGAACAAAATTTATAAAGCGGCGGTTAAAAAAAAATAAAACACTAGCTACAGCATACAATCACATACAGCTTGCGTTAAGGAAATCTGCACATACAGCGCAGACGGGGGTGGACTGTTCCTCTAGCGCGCTGTTTAGGGGGGAACGCCGAGGTGTTTTATCAGTAATCGTTTCAAAATGACAATTTTTAGTCACTATCGCGATTGAAATGGGTGTACGCAATCTTCCATGATTATATGTCTTTAGAAGAAAACATATTTTGTATTAAAAGTACAAGTCCTTCTAGATTGCTATGTCACGTCTCCCCTGTGAGCAAATGGTTTATTCCTGTAAGTCAGTCTCAGGCAGGCCGCAAGGCATTTCACAGAGCGTTCACAGAGTGGCACACAACCACAAACACGCAAATTTAACATGATTTTTACATTTTAAACTTCAAATATGGCTTATGTCCTTATTCGTGGTTATGTTTGTGAGATGTTAGACAGCGCAGGAGAGGGTGGGGGTCGGTGTGGAGTGACAGGGAACGCAGTGTAGCTCCAGTTTGGCTGTAATGGTGATGAAGTCATGCCCCCGCTGGATTAGATGTGTTCAGTGTGAATGGCGTTTTGAAGATGGCGGGAATTTAATCATGTGGTCTGAATGTGGAGAGCTGCTGCTAGTTAAGAACACAGCAGTGTGTGTGTGTGTGTGTGTGTGTGTGTGTGTGTGTGTGAGAGAGAGTGAGAGCAGCCAGCTTTACACAAGGCTTAATAAGTTTTTTTTTTTAATCATAAATTAATAGTGTTTTAAAATAGCCAATATTTGTCAATAACAATATGAATGTTCTTATTTTTCCTCACAGACCTGCTCCAAATACATTTTCTTAACTTTCAGGGTTTTTTTTTGTTTGTTTGTTTTTTAAATCATAAATTAATAGTGTTTAATTTGTATGTTATATTTGAAACAAGGAAACAAATCAAATCTAATTAGCCAGTATTCTTCTTAACTTTTCCTCAAAGACCCTTTCCAAATACATTTTCTTAACTTTCAGGTTTTTTGTTTGTTTGTTTGTTTTTTAAGTCATAAATTAATATTGTGTAATTTGTATATATATATGTATGTATTTGTATATAATATTTGAAACAAGGAAAGAAATCAAATCGTCTTAACTTTTCCCCACAGACCCTTTCCAAATACATTTTCTTACCTTTCAGTTTTTTTTAAATCATAAATTAATAGTGTTTAATTGGTTTTATATTTGAAACAAGGAAAGAAATCGAATTTAATTAGCTAATATTCGTCAATAACAATACGAGTGTTCTTAACTTTTCCTCATTTTCCTCACAGACCTGCTCCAAATACATTTTCTTAAACTTTCAGGTTTTTTTAAATCATAAATTAATATTGTGTAATTTGTATATATTTGTATGTATCTGTATACAATATTTGAAACAAGGAAAGAAATTTAATTTAATTAGCCAATATTTGTGAATAACAATATGAGGGTTCTTTCCTCACAGACCTGTTCCAAATACATTTTCTTAACTCTCAGGTTTTTTTTTTTAAATCACAAATTAACAGTGTTTAATTTGTGTGTTATATTTGAAACAAGGAAGGAAATTTAATTTAATTAGCCAATATTTGTCAATAACAACATGAGTGTTCTTAATTTTTTCTCACAGACCTGCTCCACATACATTTTTCTTTTTTTTCTTCTTCTTCTTTTTTAAGGAAAATATGAAATATAATATAGAGTTGAGGTCATGAGTTTGCATACACCTTGCAGAATCTGCAAAATGTTAATAATTAAAAAAAATATATATATGTATCATAATGAGGGGTCATAAATATTGCATTTTGTTTTTTATTTAGTACTGCCCTGAATAAACTATTTCACATAACACATTTACATATAGTCCACAAAACACAATAATAACTGAATTTACACAAATGAACCAGTTCAAAAGTTTCCATATGCTTGATTCTTAATACTGTGTGTGTTACCTTGATAATCAACGGCTGTTTTTATGTTTTGTGATAGTTGTTCATGAGTCCCTTGTTTGTCCTGAGCAGTTAAACTGCCCACTGTTCTTCAGAAAAATCCTCCAGGTCCTGCACATTGTTTGCTTTTCCAACATCTTCTGCATATTTGACTCCTTTCCAACAGTGGCTATCTGATGTTGAGATCCATCGTTTCACAATGAGGACACCTGAGGGACTCGTACACAACTATTACAAAAGGTGCAAACATTCACTGATGCTCAAGAAGGCAACACGACACATTAAGATCCGGGGGATGTAAACTTTTGAACAGGATGATCGGTGTAAATTGTTATTGTATTGTCTTCTGGGAAACATGTAAATGTCTTATGTAGCTTCTGAAGGGCAGTACTAAATGAAAAAAATAAGATCTTTAAACAAAATGATAACCATATTAAAACACATGAAATGCATTTATATTGAAATTGTTGCTTGGTGCTGTATGGGCTACTGGCACACAGGGCGATTTCAGGGAATTTTAGTTTTACACAACAGTTAGTTCCACTAATCTGATTGTTCGAGCGGCGTTCCAAGAGTGCCTATATTTCCTCTAACCGCACTGGGATGTTTCACTGTGTGTATCACTCCACTCTTCCGCGTTCACCATGTAAAATTCCACTTCCTGGTTCGAAACAGTTACTACAGTAGTGTTAGTGACAATCAGCGGACGTTCTAGGAATATAAATGTTGGCATAAAATATGAAAGCTTGTCAGATGACGATGAAAAGGAAGAAGGGACGCCAATTTTACTGGAAGCACCTTTAACGGGAATGTACAACTCAATGTGAGCCATTTAGCTGATGTTCTATAAATGAAGACATTTTTTTTGCGTGTTGGAAAACAAAGTTAGAGCTTTACCTCTGACTGTTATAAAGTGCTGACACTGGAGACTCCTTCCAAAAATTTTTTTAAAAAAGACTACTCTTCATCTGTTAAAAAAAAAAACTTCACCAAATCAAGACTTACACACACTTTTTAATCTGTTTATGTGGCGCGTCTGCCATACAAGTCATTCTAATATGCTATCAAGAAATGATAGCATATTAGAATGAACTTGAAACTGGAACTAATGTTCGAGGCATGTTGTTTTTCATACCATTATTAATGTCCTAGCCAGAGTAAGGCATATGTTTTCATCCTTTAACCAGTTTAATCCCAAAGTTCGACGGAAATAAACAAAGACAAGGCATCAGAGCAACTTTGGATTTCACAGCGAGTAGCCTAATCCTTTAGAAACAGAGCTCAGCCTCGATCTCATCAATAGATGGAGAGAGTTTTATGATCTGAGAAGCCTGCTGGGTTTTTCTTTCACGTGCCGATGGGCAGACTTCACCATCGCTCATAATTGGTACTGATATGCCGCAAGACACAAGGCTGATCTCCTGTTGCAGTGAGGCGTCATCATTAATGCAGAAGGTAGGGTCAGTAACTGGGGAGATGTAGTGGTCAAGCAAAAACGGCTCAGCGCAGACACAGTTTAGGAACAAACACATATAAACCTACACTTGAGTTAACATACGTAGGGTAAAGACAAGGAGAAAACAACATAAAGTGTGTTAGTAAGAACTACCACATGCTACCAGAACAGCTTGCGTCCACAGTGGGAGAGATTCTCTGGAACTGTACTGGACGGATGAGCAGCCGGTTCAGCTAGTGGCATGTGTTTGGGAGTTGGGAACAAATCAGAAGGATGTGGATATGGGGAGAATGTGAAACTCTGCACAGACAGTAACCCCAAGCTCTGGGTTGAAACACTGGCAACATATTCACTGGTTATTCTAATAGGAACACCATTCATGCAATTATCTAATCAGCCAATTATGTGGCAACATCACAATTCATGAAATCAGGTCAAGAGCTTCAGTTCACATCAGAAATCAGAAAAAAAAGATCACATCAGGTTTCACTCCTTCAGCCAAAAAGAGACTACAGTGGGCACAGGATCACCAGACAATTGAAGATTGGAAAACCATCATCTGGTCATTTTTCAATCTTCAATATAATAATAAAGTGGATGGTGAGTGAATTGAGCTACAGAAACAATGAATGTGCAGCGATATAATACAATATAGTACATAGTGTGTCCGTAAAATATATACAGTATGTATGTTGGAAAAAGTGTGTGAGAAATGTGAAAAATGTAAAAATGGTTATATTTCAGTGGTCTGAACTCAGTTATTACCAGAAACCACTAGCAGATGGCAGTATTGACCCAGGCACTGTCAGTGCATTCCTATCTCTCGCTCACTCTCTCTTCTTTCATCCTGCTGCCCTAAAAGAATGATAGAGATTGTGGAAAAAACTTAAAGCAGTAAACCCTGAGCCTTGACATGTTTTTCTTTCGAACCTGTTTGAACATTTTGCCTCCGGGGCCTCGCATTAGAACCACTGAATCCATCTCATGAGCTCAATTGTTCTTGATTGTCATGGAAAAGAAAGACAGAGAGAGAGAATGTGTGAGGCAAATAGGAGGGGGAAAAGTGTGACACTGTCCCTGGAGCATCGAGCAAGCTGTCAGGGTGCGTCGAGTCACCAAGGGCCGCACACTCGGACGACAGCGTCCCTTTGCAACCCGTCACATGTCCGCTCGAGTGTCTTCCATTTTCTGGGTGAGTCTGATCTGTGTGTGTCTTACATCTCAAAAGCTAATGAGTGGCATGAAGTTAAAGTATACATCTAGCTGGATGGTGACAAAGGATGTGATCTTATTCCAAGCTTACGTTCCTGCCCATGTGTGTGCCTCGGAGCACACCCACCATCGAAACCCTTCAATAATAGCAAGCAAGCACAATAGAAGAGAGTGGGTGGAAAGAGAGGAATCGTGGGAAAGCGCTGCCTCCGGCTGAGCGAATTATCCTACGGGCCGCTGCTTCTTCCTCGTACGTCTGCCATTCTCTTCAGCTCCACCCTGTGTAATGTGGAGAAGTGGACAAGGAACCAGGAAAATGAAGGAAACACCAGGGAACCCACAGGCCTACCTCATCCAGAGGTGAATCTCAGATATCTTACTCCTCAACCCCTCCAGTAACATATCATATAACCCTGCCTCTGTTTACTTCTCAGAGAGATCATGTCAGCTCAGGCAGGTTCGGCAGGTGCATATTAAGAGGTAATTCATGATTCGTTCCTAGTAATTGCTACATACGTTTATTTGGCAAGGCAGATTGCAATCCACTCACTGTGTTGTTAAAGGAGCTGACAGTCATGCAAGGGCTACAAGACTGACAGTCAAGAAGAATCCACCAAGTGACCAGAAATCAGGGTTGGAGAGTTGGAGAAAGTGCTAGATACACACACTCTGGCATATTCAGAGTTGAGCTGCGCACATAGAGAGGGGTTAATACTGAATACTTTAATTTCCCAATGAGGGATTAATAAAAGTTTATCTCATTTTATGTCATTTTAAATTCTGTGTAACACTTATGCACATATCATAGTCACATGTGACTTTGAACGTTTCGGCTATTTTGTGTGAAAGCCCTGAACTGCAAGGTGTGAATTTTTTTTTCAAGTGCTCTCATTATTATATTCAAGATATTATCTCATTATGACTTAGGATCTTGTTATTTTGACTTATTAACTTGTTATTTAAATGTAGGAACTCATTATTTTGATTAACTAATTTGTTATTTCAAAATATTATCTAGTAATAGTAGTTGATATGAGTTATTAATCAACATAACTAGATACTAAGTCATAATAATAATAATAATAATAATAATGAAGAAATTATAACAATTAATAAATAACAACATACTAAGTCAAAATTACGACATAGTAAGTCAAAACAATGAGATACTAAGTCAAAATAACATATAGAAGGTCAAAATAATTAGATACTAGGTTAAAATAATGAGATAGTAAGTCAAAACAATGAGATACTAAGTTAAAATAACATAGAAGGTCAAAATAATTAGATACTAGGTTAAAATAATGAGATAGTAAGTCAAAATAATGAGATACTAAGTCAAAATAACAACTTACTACATCAAAATAAGGAGATAATAGCTGGAATTAACATAGCACTTGAAAAAAAAAAAGTTCACACCTTGAGGTTCAGGGCTCCCTCAGTTCTGGACTGTAAATACACTCAAAACACCATGGAATACCATTTGAGAGCAGTATTAAAATATATATAAGGAATAAAACACAAAGAGATATATTATTGTAGGAAAATAATTAACATCAGGGTGGTGTGATGTGGCCTGACGTGAAGCAGAGTTACAGCTACCACCTGAAGTTGATTATTTTCCAAATAACAGCATGTCCCGAAGTGTTTTATTCCTCTTATACCACATCAGTTTGTCAACTATTACAATTTTTACATATTAGAACAAGTGCATTAAATTGTCTTGCAGCTGGAACTGTTGTCAGAGCTGCTTTTATAGAAAATGAATCAATACCTTCTGATCAATCTTGATAAATCAACAGTGCTGTGGTATGGTGTGAGTGTCGTACCTGGAGATGCCACGAAAAGGAAATCAGCAGCAATGCTCATCTCAAGGACAGAACTTTATTTGGATATAATTAATCAACTATGTCTCATTAAAATGAATTATAATCAGTACATGGTCAGTTCAAGCTGCTTTCTCACTAGGTGATTTTCCTCAACTGCTAGCGTATGATTCATCCTAAGGAGAGCCCTTTTACTTTTAAAACTCCATTTGCAATTGTTTTCGTCATAGAGAAGCACTTCCAAAAGATAAAAATCGACTTTTTAGAAACACGCTGAGTCCTCAAAGTCCTATTACATTCCACAGGGCATAGACGGCTCAGGAGCATATGGAGTGCCTGCACTTCCACTTTTAATAAACATACAATTTTGAATTCATTCATGTTTCATATAATGTCCATAAGGCTACATTACACCTATACAGCGAGTATACAGCACTTTATAACAACTGACACAAACTGATTAACTTAACAGCTGCACAAACTTTTGTGAAGCCTTCATTACATTATGATTTGATTCAGAAACACTGACTTCATCAGATTTTTATGTCAAATTGACATCACATCAAGAATTTTTAAGCTCAAAAATATGGCGTTCATTAACCCCTACATAAGCACTTCATGACAAATGACATAAACAGACATAAATATTTATTAAGGCTGTTTTTTTTCTACGGGTGCTGGCTGTCCTACACATTGCTTTCCCCAATTGTTTTTTTTTAAGTTGATATAACACCTAAACAAACCTTTGTGAAAGCGTCATATGATGTGATTTGATTCATAAGCACTAACGACATCAGTTTTTATGTTGACATTTCATAATGCCTGCCTAAGCACTTCATGACAACTGACATAGCTTGAGTTGAACATTTATAAAGGCTTCTTTCAGTAGGAGTTGGCTGTCATAAACACTATACAGTGTCTACTTGAGTAGGAGTGCAATGATGTCATTAGTCATTTGTCATGTGCGTTAAATCACATGGTTCTGCGACTCATATAGTCTAGAGATCATACAATAGGATGGCATGGAGTATTTTTATTTATGTTTATGATATTACGTTTTATTTGATGAAAGAGATCCACAATGCATAGTGTAGTTCTACTTCATTTTAAAAAGAGCGACACATGGATTTAGTATCCAAAGAAGCAGCTTCGGTTTGCTGTTTGGCTAAAATGAAATGAAAATAGTAGTAAAAAGAAAAATTCCCTTAGACCTCAGAGGTTCCTTTAGATCTCCCTTAGACCTTTTTTTTTTCTCACAAAAATTAGGTGCCTGTGCCATAAAGAATCTTAAGAAATGTACATTATCAGAGTGTATCGTATTTCTGAAGCCATAACTTAAGACCATGAGAGATAATCTCCATTGTGTCCATTTTTAAGAAAAAAAAAAAGTATTCTTTGGCTAATTTAGGGGTTGTTCAATGGTTCAGCTTGAAATGCTCTCTCAAAGGGAATCACTCGGATGTTGTACGGTTCTGAACAGAAATAAAATCAAGAACGTTCTAGATAGACTTTTTTTTCTAAGAGTTTACCTTTAATAAATAAAGTGTGCTGGCCGGCTAACTTATCTAAGACCTGACATGACTGCTGATCCTCTGCATAAAGTGAGAAAATCTGATCAACACTCATACACACACACACACACACACACACACACATCCAGCCAGGTGTGATAGCAGTGTTATGCGCTGTTTGGTATGGAAATCCTGAACGCAGCCTCGGTTCACCTTTTTTAATACCAGGTGTAAACAAGGAATCACAGTTTCTTTAGCGCCTAAAGGTTATTAACGGCCTTTGGGCATCTTGAGCTGCATATCACCTTATCACCAAACACACACACACACACACACACAGACACACTTCCACAGCCAGTGATGGCACACGAAGACTGCTTAAGACTCACATTACTCTTTCTGTACTCATAAGCAGAGAAAAAGGCAGTGTATGCACTTGCGTCGAAAGTCTGCACAAGTAAGCGTGTTATCTTTATGTTTCGGGCTGATCGTGGGCAAAAAGAAAAAAGGAAAAAAAGTAAAAGTGCTGCCAGAATGGCATGAATCCATTGTGCTGCGATGATCAAAATAAAAGAGATGCTAAGCAGCTGCAGGGCATTACAGCCTCAGACGAGAGCTATTCCTCCCCACCCCAACCAACCCGATTCTGTTTCTTCACTCAAAGATGATGGGATTTGAAGAAAAGCAGAAAGGAAAAAGAGAGCTACAAAAGCCTGCACTTTAGGCCGAGAGCTTCCTAATCCAAATTAGGCAAAAGAATAGAAGCACAGTCATAGGCAAAAAATCCTGATTAAAAACAGGGGGGCTATTAAAAGTTGAAACATCTCAGCAATTCCAACGTGCAATCAAGTCCAAATCCTAATGTGGAACACACAAGTTCATTGAAAAGCTTTAACTTGGGAGGTTAATTTGCTGGAAGGAGATGCGCAATTTGTCAGAAAAGCATCAGGAGCAAGCAGGAATGTCATGGTTCACATTTTATAAGTCCAAGTAAACATAAACAAATGCAGAGTTCGATCTTCATTTCGGTATGTACATTAAAGTGGTGAGCATACTATTTTAACTGTAAGCATTTGCACTGCCATTCTCTATGAGCATCTATAATGTTCTTAGTAACCTCATGAACATGTTTTAAGATTTATAAATGCAGTCCAAATGACATAAAGCAGGAAGCAATTTGGTACGCAACTGGTGTTTACAAATACAGTATAAGCACTTCATGACAACTGACATAAACTGATCTGTTTATGATATAAATATACTGTACATAGTATACACGATTTATAAAGGCTTCTTTCAACAGGCATCAGCTGTCATAAACATTGCTTTCATCAGTTTTAATGTCAAGATGACATAACAGCTACAGAAATGTTTGTGAAGGCTTCATAAGATTATGAATACAATTCATAAACACTGATTTCATCTATTTTTATGGCATCTTGACATAACGTGAATACATTTCAATTTATAAAAGGTTGGGGTTCATAACACCTACATAAACGTACATAAACATACATAAATATTTATAAAGGCTTTCAGCAGGAGTTGGCTGTCTCAGGTTTTTGTGAAGCCTTTATAACATTAAGATTTGATTCATAAGCACTGATTTAATCATTTTTTTATGTCATGTTGATATAACATGAAGATTTTTAAACATAAAAAATGTGGAGTTTATAACCCCTGCATAAGCACTTCATGACAACTGATGTAGTTTGATAAACATTTATAAAGACTTCTTTCAACAGGAGTTGGCTGTCATAAACACTACTTTCATCAGTTTTAAAGTTGACATAACAGCTACATAAAGTTTTATGAAGGTTTCATAAGGTTATGATTTCATTCATCAGCAATAACATCCATTTTTAAGTCATGTTGACAACATGAGCTTTAAACTTAAAAAAGGTTCATAATGCCTACATAAGCACTTTATGGCAACTGACATACTGCAGCTTGACAAACATTCATAAATTTTTACTTTAACAAGAGTTGGCTGTCATAAGCACTGGTTTCATTAGATTTTTTCAGGGTGACATAACAGCTAATCAAACTTGTGTGAAGGCTACATAAGATTATGATTTGATTCATAAGCACTGATTTATGTCATGGTGACATAGCATGAAAACGTGTAAACTTAAAATAGGTTGGGGTTCATAACACCTACATAAGCGCTTCATGACAACTGACATAACTGAGTTACCTAACATTTATAAAGGCTGTTAACAGGCATTGCTTGTCATCAACCCTGCTTTCATTAGTTGTATTGTCAAGTTGACATAACATCTACACAAACATTTATGAAGGCTGTATAAAAGTGTGTGTAGCTGTTATGAATAGATTCATGAACACTAATTTCATCATCTTTACTGAGGAAAACTTTTTAAACTTAAAAAAGGGTGGATCCCACAACCCCTACATAACCACTTCATGACAACTGACATTACCTGACATAAACTATATATAAACATTTATATATAAAGGCTTCTTTCAGCAGACATTGGCTGTCATAACACTGCTTTCATTAGTTGTAATGTCAAGTTGACATAACAGCTACAGAAACCTTTGTGAATGGTTATAATGGTGACATGACATTTCAAATATCAAATCTAAACTCTCTCTGTTTTAAGGTCCTAAGAAATATACATAACGGTGTTATTACTGTGTTATGGCATTGCTATACGTATGGTACATCATCATCATCACCATGCACTGACACAGTTCAGCCGGGAAAGTGTCATAACACGGCCTTATAGCAACCAAAATCTATTTGATGCAGCTCTTATGACAACTTGACATTAAAATTGATGAAAGTAGTTCTAATTCCTATTGAAAGAAAGCTTTATAAATGTTTGTGTTAGTTTATGTCAGTTGTCATGAATTGCTTATGTAGCCTTTATGAACTTGACCCTTTTTTTAATTTTAAAGTCCTCATGTTTCATCTAATGGTCATTTTAGCCTGTAATGCTAACTTTAGTGATAAATTGCTGCTAAACTGCTATATTCCATTTTGGTGTTAGCTCTGTTAGCATTATGCCCACACTATTCCTTTAAAGTCTGTGAAAAATCAGTGTGTGTCCTGGAGCTGCACCTCTGTCCGCTTAACAGTGCAGTTGTGTGGAAGTGTGAGAAAACCACGAGCCTGCGGGAATCAGGACACAGCTGTGGAGTTTTATGCACATGGTACAAACAGCTGCCCCTCTGAACAAAACAACACACTCACACAATCGCAAGGTGGAAAACACTTAACCTAAATATCTAATAAACAATAATGTCATATGGTTAAACCATAAATAAACCATCTTTAAACATGAAAAAACATGCAATCTGCACATTTGTAGAAGAAATGGTTAAATCTAGAACCCTAACGATTCTTGGTTTTGTTCCTCTGAGGAAATCCTACAAAAAGTAGAACCCGTGTAGGAAGCTACGAACTCCTAACTATCCAAAGAACCCTTGTAGAACCATTTTCTCTAAGAGTATATGGACAGCATTGTCCATTTACTTGAGCCCAGTGTCATAAGACTGACATAACCATGTTATAAACGTCAAAATGTCATACAGCGTCATGACAGAGATACAACAGCGTCATTATGTCGCATGTTGTCATGACAGTTTATGTCCAGGTATATAAGAGTGACATGATGTAATGACACTCTAATTCTTGCTAAATGTATTCAGCTTAAACATGTTATAAACATGTCATAGAATGTTGACACGACAGCTTATGTCCAGTGATACAACAGCATCATTATGTCATGACAAGTTAATTTTTATAAATGTTGCTCAGTTTAGATTGTTATAAAAGCATCATGCCATGTTGTCATGACAGTTTATGTCCAGGTATATAAGAGTGTCATGTTGTTGTGACACTTTATTTCTTGCTGAATGTGCTCAGTTTTGCTTAAACATGTTACAAACCTGTCTTATAATATTGACATGACAGTTTATAAGAGTGTCTTGATGTTATAGCACTCCAATTTTTACAAAGGCTGCTCAGTTTAGCTTAATGTTTTATTACAAATTTACAACAGATGTTATGACACAAGCACATGGTGTCATAATGTTTAATAAGATATGTTTGACCTCTATCATGTTACTACTATTACTTGTGCAATGTAAAGGGCATGTTATGACCTCTGTGATATGTTAATTCTTGCCAAATGTACTCAGTTTAGCTTAAACATGTTATAAACATGTCATAGAATGTTGTCATTACAGTTTATGTCCAAGTATATAGGAGCGTCATGATGCTGTGACACTTTATGTCTTGCTAAATGCGCTCAGTTTAGCTTAAACATGTTATAAACATGTCATATAATGTTGACATGACAGTTTATGTCCAGTGATATAAGAGTGACATGATGTCATGACGCTCTAATTCTTGCTAAATATGTTTAGCTTAAACATGTTATAAACATGTCATAGCTTATGTCCAGTGATACAACAGCATCATTATGTCATGACACGTTAATTTTTATAAATATTGCTCAGTTTAGCTTGTTATAAAAGTATCATGCCATGTTGTCATGACAGATATGTCCAGGTATATAAGAGTGTCATGATGTCATGACACTCTAATTCTTGCTAAATGTGTTCGGTTTTGAATAAGCATGTTATAAACATGTCATGGAATGTTGTCATGACAATTTATTTCCAGTGATACAACAGCGTCATTATGTCATGACAAGCTAATTCTGTGTTCAGTTTAGCTTAAGTGTGTTGCAAACATGTCATGGATTGTTGTCATGACAGTTTATGTCCAGTTATACAACAGCATGGTTATGTCATGACACATGAATTTTTACAAATGTTGCTCAGTTTAGCATAAGCATGTTATAAAAGTACCATGCAATGTTGTCATTACAGTTTATGTCCAGGTATATAAGAGTGTCATGTTGTTATGACACTTTATTTCCTGCTAAATGTGCTCAGTTTTGCTTAAACATGTTATAAACATGTCATATAATATTGACAGGACAGTTTATAAGAGCGTCTTGATGTCATAGCACTCCAGTTTTTACAAAGGCTGCTCAGTTTAGCTTAATGTTTTATTACACATTTATGACAGATGTTATGACACAAGCACATGGTGTCATAATGTTTAATAAGATATGTGTTATGTCACTTTGACCGCTATCATGACATGTTACTACTATTACTTGTGCAATGGTTGCATTGTAAAGGGCTTGTCATGACCTATGTCATATGTTAATTCTTGCGAAATGTACTCAGTTTAGCTTAAACATGTTATAAACATGTCATGGAATGTTGTCATGACAGTTTATATCCAAGTATATAAGAGTGTCATGATGCTGTGACACTTTATGTCTTGCTAAATGCGCTCAGTTTAGCTTAAACATGTTATAAACATGTCATATAATGTTGACATGACAGCTTATGTCCAGTGATACAACAGCATCATTATGTCATGACACACTAATTTTCATAAATGGTGCTCAGTTTAGCTTAAGCATGTTATAAACATGTCATATAATGTTGATATGACAGTTTATGTCCAGGTTTATAAGAGTGTCATGATGTCATGGCACTCTAATTTTCACAAAGCCTGCTCAGTTTAGCTTAACGACAGATGTTATGACACAAGCACATGTTATGACACAAGCACATGACCTCTATCATGACATGTTACTACTATTATTAGTGTAATGGTTGCATTATAAAGGGCTTGTTATGACCTATGTCATTACATGTATGATAACTGGAGCACCATTACTGATATGGAAAAGATAATGCTTATCAAAAATTAATAAAAATACAAAGAAATGAGGCAGAGGTGAAGAAGTGACAAGTTATTTTCAGATAGCGAGACACTTCACAAGATGTTTTTCTTCTTATGCAGTCCAAAAAGTAGTCAACATCAGAACCATTAAAAAGTCTTCAGGTTGTTTCCTACTAATTATAGTGTTTATAATCCTAAATGAGAGGGTTTCTCTTTTATAGAGGGTTCGAATTATCCAATGAACCCTCGAGTCACCTTATGTATTATATACTGTGTATAACGTACCATGGCTACTTAGGAAAGTTTAAAAAAACAGAAGCTTTGCATATGTTTTGATTCCTCACAACTTGCTGTATTTGTATTTGACTAGTTCTTTATCCTACCCTACATTTATAGAAAGGGTTCTTCGGTTGTCCCTCTTGGAGAACCCTTAAAGGTTTTATGTATCTACAACAGTAGATACATAAGTTCCAAGTTCCAACCTAAAAACCCTCAATTTTCCAACAAACCCTTAAAGAAAAACTTTTTAAATGCACTTCATATGAATATACGATGGTTGTTATGGTTACATCTACAGGGCGTTCTTTTGCTTCGTTTAATTAAAACATTTGCACACAGTGTAGCCTGTAAATAATTTATTTCTGCATAAAATCAAGTCATTTTCTTGTTTTTGTTTTTTTACTATTATTTTTTTTTTATTTTGCTGTGGCTAAACCATAATTTATGCTCGTTGTCATGGCTACATTCCATCATGAACATTTCTCCATCATCAAATCTGTAAAAAGATAATCAGAAATTAGTACTTTTTCTGTAAGATAATGATTGAACATCCGTCATAATTTTTTTTTTTTTTTTTTTTTTTACTAGAGAACACTTAGCAATAATTAACATGTGACATAAAACATGAGGCATGTCATACAACATTATTAGAGCTATTGTACTGGTAATGATAATGTGATTTTTATGTCAACCTGTTAAGGCAGCTTATGCTCCATGACACATTTATGACATGTTTATGACATGGTTATGATGCAGGATTTTAGTCGAACCTAAATTAAATGCTGTAGAAGGCTGAAGAAAAAGATCTAGTTTCAATATCAGACAGCATGCACTGAGTAACACGGTGATGATTGAGTTATTGATTCTTTAACATTCCTCCACACCCGGTTTTATTTGACTTCAGTTGACTCAAGCGTTGGCGCAAACAAAGACGCCACACCTCCTCCTGTCCTCGCTACATCTCTGCTGTGTGTGCGTGTGTGTGTGTGTGTGCGTGTGTGTGTGCATGTTTTGATCAGTGAGTGAACCCCTCAGGCAGAACGCGTCAAGGTTTGCCTGCACTCACACACCAATCCCCGCTCTCAGAGCCCAAGGGAGTGCCATGAGTGCTGGAGGCAAGGGCAAGTCCAAACAACACACACACACACACACACACACACACACTTACACAAAATGGCTGCCTTTGTCTTATCCTGCTACATGAGCAGAATGGAAGACAAGATTAAATGTGGAGATTAGTTAGCATGGCAGAACTCTGCTTTATTCTGTGATTAAAGGTTATGATGAGTAAAATCGTGTGCTGTTGAACGCTCAATTCTGATTGGTCAGAAGGTTAATATTAGTTCCTAATATGTGCTAATATGTTATTGTTTTTATAGTAACAACTTGTTTTTACAGCAGGGATTTGTATGGCTGATGCACCACATAAATGAATGAGTGTAATCGTTGATATGGAAAGTTTGGGGAAATACAGAGACGTTTATTTAGCATTTTTGGAAGGAGTCTCCAGTGTCAGTGCTAAAAATATAAACAGTATGATGTGTCATCCTATAATTAATAAATAATTGTAATTGTTTACAAATTGCTGTGTTATAAGAGGAAGAAACCACTTCTACATGTGTTGTAATTGAAAAATAATTAACATTGGCATAGTAAGAATAACTCTGTTTTGCATTGGGCCACATTACACCACCCTGAAGGTGTTATTTTCCCATAACACCACACCCTGAAGTGTTGTATTCTTAGCTTATTCCAAACCTCTGACTCATTATGGCTGATCACATGGATGGAGAAGTGACAGTATTTGGTTAACATGATTTGTGCAGAAAATTTTTGTTTATATATATATGTGTGTGTGTGTGTGTGTGTATATATACATATATATATATATATATATATATATATATATATATATAATGTATGTATCTACACTAATCACAGTGAGGCTTCACACAAATACATGCTGGACAAAAAATACAGATTCTCATATCTCTCAGAATATCATCCAGTTATGAAATATTTGAAATCGATGCATGAAATATAATGCTTTCGGTATGTTTCATTTCCACCCTTGAATGAACCCACTGCATTTAGTATTGTTCCGTGGTGTAGATGTGCCTAAGGGTTTGCTGCAGACTTCTGGACTCCTCTCTCTCTCTCTCTCTCTCTCTCTCTCTCTCTCTCTCTCTTTCTCTCTCTAAGGCTGAATCTGCGAGCTTGATCCTCGCCCCGGTCCTGAGGAGTGGGCTGGCTTTTTGCTCGGCTAAATGGAAAGGGCCAGAGGGCCTTTTCATTTTCAGGGCCCCGTCGTTTACTTGGTGGTGTCGGAGCCCTCGTGTTCTCAGAGTTCATGTTTCAGCCCCGGGCGAGCCGCGCTGTGTTATTTTGTTTTATCTCATGGCTTAGTCGAGTTGGCCGGCGGACTCCCGGGGGAAGCTTGCATAGCAACCGGCGAGATCAACAAAATAAGATTGTTTGAGTTGGCCGTGCCAGTATGTCGATGTCGTCAACTTCTCTGTCTCGCAGTCCTACGTTTCCCTTCGTTCCCCTCCCTCTCTCAATCTCTCGCTCTCTCCTTCTCTATTTCTCGCTCTCTCCTTGCCCAGGGGAATGAGAGACCTCTAATTGGAGCCTGTTCTAATTGGAGTCTAATACTGGAGTGAGACAGAGTCAAGCCCCGAGGCGAGAGATTGAGTAGAAGCAAACTTAAGTATTGCAAAAAAGTTGGCATGTAAGCGGGAGCTTAGTTTTCTCTCTCTCTCTCTCTCTCTCTCTCTCTTTCCATATTCTTTGAATTTAGAGTCAAATGCAGTAAATGAATAGTGCAATTGTGAGGTACATGAAGTTTTCCAATAATAGTAAATATCATTTTCATTTGTTCTTGATCAAAATGTGTAATTCTGGTAATCCACGGTGTGTTATTAGTCCATTGACTGTACATTTGGATGTTTATAACTGTCCCAAATTGCAAATATACACTATGTTCTTTAGTAAGAAGTATTTAATTTTTGAAGAATAGTAGTATCTAAATCAAAAATAAACTGAAACAATGTTACCCCACCAGAGTAGCCTCCAGAGGAGCGAAAAGAGTCGTTTTTAAACCCAAAATATCTGCAGTGTTCTTACTCAGGGAACTATTAACCCAAGTGCTTTCTGGTGGCTCCGCTCCTTGCATTATGTAAATCAAGCTGCGTCCAATTGTCCAGTGTTAATATTTTGTGTGTCTTTAATACATTATCAGGGTATTAATAGTGCGTGAAGTTTCCCACAACACACTACTCACACTAAAGGTATTCAAGATGTGCCATTTGAGATGCAGCCAATGTTATATAGCTAGCTTTTTTGCTAGTTATTGCTTACAGGAGTACAACAATAAGTTACAATAAATGTCCATTTTAACAGCTACTTTTGGTTTTAGTTTTAGTCTTAGCCTTAGCCTTTGTCAAAAAAATATATACTAGCTTCATCAAAGTTTTATGCTAGTTCTAGCAAGCTAGTATTATTTTAGCGTAACAAGACAAACCCTACAAAAAGCTGTTTTCCAAGGGAAGAAAACATTTCGTCACAAAATCTCATCTCATATAGCCAGAAAGGTGACTAATGTAACTAAGCGAGTAAGCAGTATGACAACATCTTTCTCCAACATCGAAGTGTTAGCATACATACACAGATCAGAGAAGACAGCAGCACACGTGACCACAGCAGTGCCTCGGATGACCAAGTGACACACTTTTGAATTCATTCCTGTGTTAAATCGCTGTCGAATCTAATGGCTTTGACATTTTCTTTGTTTATTGAGGGAAATGAAAATTGCATTTTGCTCTATATTGTAAGTAGAAAGGTGAATTATTACTTAAATATCATTTAGTTTTCATCATGGAAAAAAGGTCATTGATGGTCATGAAAATATTCAGCTTACACTGGTTCTGTAGATTAAGGTTACAGGTAGAGGCAGGGTTAGGGGTTTGCACCTTTTCCTGCATATCAGCGTACATCGTTTATATTTATATGCATCATTTATATGAAATACATGAGTGTGTGAATGTGTGTGCATGTGCATTGTACCCTTGCCGTCCCATCTAAGGTGTATTCCCAGTGTTCCCAGGACATAGCAGTTACTGAAGATGAATAAATAAATGAACAGGGCAAATAAAAGTGCCCTCTAAGATGTAACCATAACAACAATTGTACACTGATATGCTGGTGGGTTGGCTAATCACAGTACAGGGTATATATTGAGGTTTGCTGAATAGTTAGCTTGCAAATGGAGTTCTTTTGCCTAAAGAGTGTATTCCTGCCTTTTAGCGTTCCTGGGATAGGTGCCGGATCCACAGCGACCCTGACCAGGATAAAGCGGTTTATGAGATCATGTTGGTACAAGAGCTTCATGGCCTCTCAGCAGCAATTCAGATCAGTTCTCCGGAGAAAAAAAAAAAAAAAAACCCAGAAAGTAGACCAACAGTCCTCAGGCGTGTTCACAGATCTTCACATTTCACCAACTCCATTCCTTAGATTGCTATAAAGCAAGTAAACTTTATGAGTGGTTAATATCACACTGAGTACCACATCAACCCCTCTTTCAGTGCTGCATTGCTAAACTTCTCTTAATCTCTCGCCCGAGGCACTAGGCATCGCCCCAAGTACACAGAAACCGCAACCTGCAAAACATTAACAGGCCGAGAGGCAAGTCAGAAACAGATGGGTTCCAAAATGTGATATGTTTCTTTTTGCATCGCAAAGCGAGGGACAAAAAAGAGAGAATGAGAGAGAAAGAGAAATAAAATCGAATGGCAAACAGATGGTAATGTTCGAACGGCTGTGAAACAAACAAAGGCATGGGAACGCGGCAGTGCCGGCTCGCCCGAGGACACAGCACGAATGAGTGTTTTCGGCCCTGCAGCCAAGGTCGTAAAACTGAAGGAGTAGTGCATCTCTCTGCACTTTAATGAAGAGAAGAGCTCCGTTCTGAGATTGCTTTCTCTGCAGGGGTGATGAGGAAGGCGTGCGTACCTGTTTCATTTATCTTTATCTGCTTATTTCATCCGCTCAATGAGCTCTCCATCTGTCTTCATCTCCCCCTTCCACCCATCTAGTCTCTTTTCTAAAACCCAGCCTTTTATACTAGTTGTGTTTTTTTTATTGAATCTGATTGAATAAAGGTTTAAACAAGGTGCAGGCGTGTAGCTGTTCTGTCCTGCACTTCATGACAGGATGGATGATGGATCGCTTCAGATATTAGAAAGCTGATAGAAACCACAAGCGCATAAACACTATTGCTCAACAAGTCTTATCATACAGAGTCAGCTAAGAAGGTAGAATCATAGATACTGACTAAGCTAATGGACACACACACACACACACACACACACACATACACACACACAAGAACTATAGTTAAGAGCAGGACCAGCCTCCCAGGCAATAAACAGTGAGACCACCCAGAGACCTGAGTACTGAATTCCAGGCTTTGACTAAGAATGCAAACATAGATAAACAAATCCAATTGTAAATGCGCACACACACACACACACACACACACACACACACACACACAAACACACAAACTGTTTGGGACTGAGGCCTGCAGGACCTGATGATTACTGCATTACTGAACTGGAATTAAAACAATATGAATTCAGTATTTTCCTTTACAGCATCAAGAATAGAAAATGTGTGGTGGTCTGGGAAAACCCATCGTATGCCAATGTGGCTGAATTCTGGACAAAAATTACAGAAAAATCTTAGATTTTTTTGGCCTATAATATACTTTGACACCTTGAATTTAAGAAGATAAAACTACATGGAAATGTTTTTATTTAGGTTAATATCTAACCTTATCTTCCATCACATAAATAATATCATAAATCAGCAGTAGTCCTGTGGTTGTCTACTTCTTTTCTCTCACACCTCTCAAAGTTTAACCCGTGACACATTTCTAATTTCGAATTATCAAATGATTATGCAACCAGACACTGAACCCAATGATTGTAAAGCAGGGAAGACATACTGCAAACCCAGTGTTGTTTGTATATTACAAAATCTTATCATGTATTAATAAAAGATGAAGTGAATAAAACAGTGTAATGTAAATTTCACTGTTTTTTAGGCAACAACCTATTGTCAGTAATTTCTGCTCTCAGTACAAGTCTTAGTTCCCAACATAGCGAACGCTGCTTGCTATTGTGCTAATGTTATAGTTCTTCATGAGCTCTTGTTTATGTTTCGACATGTTCCTTTGTTTTGGTTTTGTTCCGGTCTCTGCCCTTCTCCTGTCATTGGTTGATTACCCTATTGTGTTCACCTGTTCTGTGTTCAACCCAATTAGTTTGCTTATTTATTCCAGGTTGCAATATGTCAATAGGACTATGATGATGATTCTTGGATTGCCCTAAATGAACATGACGCTGAGTTTGCACTTTCGCGTCCTACCTGTAACTGTACTTTATGATGATTTATGATGTTTACTTTTCATGTACATCACATTACATGGAGTTCCAAAAGACAGATTGGCGCTGTTTGTGAATGGTTTGTTACTATTGTTATTTTGGTTGTGTTGTAAATATGTTACAATATAGATAATGAAAAATATTTAAAGCAAACAAATTATGCACATAAACAAGGCATGATTTATTCCATTCCATGAATCCCCTTACTGTGACATCCCTGTATCTACCAAAGTTGACTTTAGCTAACAACACATTAAAAATGTAACATATTTGGAGCTTTCTGCTTGGAGCTTTGTGTACTTGTGACTCATCTTCTGCTGCTGTGGATGGTTCCACATGGATACTCTAAAGATTTACACTTCAGTTAGAACAGTTTATGCCCAAATCCCACCCTTGCTTCAGTGTATAATCTCACCTAAATACCATAGATTTGTATTTTAGAACTGCTGCTGTAATTATAAAGACTGTCCTGTGCTCATCTCAGGACTATGGAGTACTATACATATAAATATATATATATATATATATATATATATATATATATTATTTAAGGTTTATATATATCTACATATATATATATATATATATATATATATATATATATATATATATATATATATATATATATGTAGAGATATATATAACCTTAAATAATAGGATGTACTGGATCAAGTGCTATTTTATAACCTTCCAAATAATGAGGATGGAAGATTTGTTTAATTTGTTAAATTAAACAAAATCTGCAGTCATTAATATGATAATTCGAACTCAGATTATTCATGCAGCAATACACTGGCAATATGTTAGACCCCTAAAAGATGTTTATTTTAATGCTTGCCATTTTCTCATTCATATATCATTGTATTAGTCTTTTTTTTAAATAGTTTTCATTTAGAAATTGTCTCTTGCTTTTATGTCACACTGCATTACATTTGACAGCAAAGGAAAAAAAAATCTGCTTCTTTAGTCCTCATTTTCTATCCCCCAACTTTTTCAGGCTTGTGTTTGCTTGTTGATGGTGGTCTAAACACTACTGAAAAATCCTGTCTCAGATGCTACTACTGAAAAATAAAACAGAAGTGAGGTACATTCAGGTGATTCACATAATAAGAAAGGCCAGAAAGCCAGAAAACCAGCTTAAGCTCGTGTGAAACCCAACTCTGAATATGCATAACTTTCCCCACATACATATTGAAATTTAATATCCTTTCAACACACTTAGTACTGTTTGTTATTACTCTTCTACACATGCATACTGCAATAATTCATAATAATCCCACTATGATATCATGCACTAATCCAAACTACTGTATTCTACAACAGCACTTCCTGTATTGATCCCTAACTGATCCCTGCCCCGTCCTTAAGGCCATAATTCCACTCCCTGCTCAGGTTTAGTCATTACTTATCCATTTCCACACATGCTAATGACCTGCTCCCAAATGACCAGCCGAGACTTATTTGCTAAGGGGAAAAATGTGGGTTGCCATGGATATCAGTGACTAATCCCCCTAAGGGCTTACATTCTTATTTAGGGCTCTTTTTTTCCCAGAACTTCCTATAGGTCTGACCTAATTTTCTGTCCTTAGCCAGCAGACTAGACATAAACCACACACACACACACACACACACACACACACACATATATATATATAGTGTGTGTGTGTGTGAGAGAGAGAGAGAGAGAGAGAGCAAGAGAGAAAGAAATTATGAAAATTTGAACTCTGAGATTTAAACGGATATATTGATGCACAGCAGTTGTAGTTACAGCATTATAATATTTCTTTGTTTTAAAGAATTCTCCAGAATATTAAACAAAGCAGCAACTAAACATATATTTAAAATGGCCGCAGTCCATTATCAGCCTTGCATTTCATCATCGCTCCATCCATAAAAACCCTTCCATCATGCATTATCAACATGGGTAAACATTTCTGAATGATTTATTCATGACGAAGGCCACGTTTCCTGGCTCGGCCCCCGTTATAAATAGTCTCTAAATGGTTTATTTTTAGTTGCCTTGAGGTACGGTAACGGAGTGATCTACTCTCTGTGGTTGATTATGTGAAGCAGCCATTAATCTCACATACATGGGTGTTTGCTTAAGGTGTCTTGCGCCCGAGGTGGTTTGAAATATGAAATTAAAATCGATAAATCTTAATGAACACATCAAACATGACTCGTGGCTAACATTCATAATGGCCCCGCGATCGTTCTCGATTCTGATTGGTGGCTACGTTTTACGTGTGTGAAAGGGATTCGGACGTCTGGCTTTAATCATGATTTCTACATTTATGTCTATCAGCATCTTAAAGGCTGGAAAAGATGCATAGCTTCAGCATTAAATATAGTTTTTCTGATTTTGTGAATTTGTGGTGCACAGTGACAATGTGCAAGCATGTTTCTATGCATGTTTGCAGACGTGTGTGTGTGTGTGTGTGTGTGTGTGTGTGTGTGAGTGTTAACCACAGGAGAAAAGACAGCGGGCAGCAGAGTCTGACCTGCGAGCGCCTTCACATCAGTTCTGTCAGGACACATTGTAGCTCACGTGCCTTGATGGAGGAAAGTCCTGAGGCGTGTAAGACAACCTAGCGACAGCATCCCCCACACACACATGTGTACATGAACACACACATCAAACACAGCAGCAACATGATAAGACACTCCTACACAAACATCTCATGTCTCGAGACATCTCAAGGCAGAAAAATTTGAACCTTTGATTTTGTTCAAATCCGGTTTGCATCAATTTAAAGCCTTTATTTAAAAAAAATCATTTTAATTTGCCTTCAGAGTGTTAATCAATGTAACAATTTTACATCATAGCTGAATTCTACTAAGGAAATTTACATTTGGAATTACATTTGAAATTTTCTAAATCACATGTGCAGTGGTCTGGGAAAACCCACTCAATGTTGCTGTCGCTGAACAGTCAGAAAAGATGAAAAAGCAGGTTTTTGAACCAATTTTTTAAACACTTTAAAAAATTGTAACACAACAATTGTAACTGTAACACAAACCTCAGCTTACACTAATTGCTTCACCAAAAAAGTGCTTTAAGTAGTTGATGGAATGTTAGTTTAATTATTTCTTACTTTCTTACTTAATCACCAATGGAGATTAAACAGTATCTGGAACAGAGCTCAGCTCCACCCCTTTTTCCACAAAAGCCAATTTTCGAAGCATACAGACCAGTTTCTACTTGATGCATGACTTTATGTGCACATGCAGAAGCAGCAGCAAATCGAGCGATATTGTAAACACACACTCGCCTGCTTACTTTATGTACATCTAGTAGATTAAATGCGACATCCACTAGATGGCACATCAGAGCCGAAAAGTCGAACTGTAAAATGTTCAATCAATTTCATGCACAGCGATGTTAAACACAGTGACCAGCTCTGTTTGTCTTTCCGCTGTCATCGTGATTGTTGTCATGAGCAAAGTGTTTACTAATCTAGAAAACCCAGAAGACTGGTATGCAAAACAGACTTTTCAGTGGATTTCAAGGGTTTTTAAAATTCAAACACTAAACATAATAACCATCATAAAAAGAAACATAACAAACTGTCTGGAACATTATATAAGTTTGCGATTTGATGCACAATGCTTGTTTAGTCATTTGAGAACAATGTGTCACATGGTGCTATACTGCCCCTACTATTTAGTTTGTATTACAGCACACATTAACAAAATTTCTGAGAATGTGCATAAGTGAAACTCCAAACGACCGCAGGATACGTGTGGCAGCCATCTTAAGTCATTTCTACAGAAGGGGGTGGAGTCATATGGTGGAAAAGAGCTTGACAATTATAATTCACCTCACGATTGTTGGCAGAGGGGTGGCAAAAATTACAAACTGCTTCTTTAAAAGCATGACAAAATAGACAGATGATTTTTTAAAAAGTTTTAATAGACTTTTTGGAAACAGCAAGGAGAACCATGATGAAACAGAATTCATGAAACGTTGTTGTGTTTCCTGTCATGAACTTATATTACTAAATAATAAATGTTATATGAAAACAATAAATATAATTATATAATACACTTTGCTGATACAATTCAGTACCTCACCCTCCCCATAATTTATACACACACACACACATGCACCAATGCCCTAACATATTCACATGTAACAAACATGGCACACATGCTCATGTGAAAAAAGATTTAGGACTCACACACACACACACACACACACACTAAACATGACTGCAGGGGCTCAGCAGGAAGCGCTCACTCCTCCCCCCAGGCTGCTGCATAATTGGAACATTAAGTGTTTATGTGTCCATGTTCGCTTCATGTCAGAAATGATCTTATAATGCATTAGTGATGCAAAGCTTCAGTCCAAATAAATATTCAGCTTAAATAAACAAAATATACCATTAAAGATTATTATGCCTTATGGTTTAGGGTTCTGTTTATTTTTGGGAAAAAAAAATACATACATATATATATATATATATATATATTTGCAGAGATAAATCTTTCTTTACATATCACATTGTAATGTATTGCACATTAATTATTGCAGGTGAAGCCTGAATGTTAGTAACAGTGTGTCCTGAAGTGTTTTATTCCTCTTATACCACAGCAATTTGCCAACAATTACAATTTTTATTAGTTATTAAAGAATGACATGTCATTCCTTTTATCTGTTTATAGTTACATTTAATATTATAGAACATCTGGGAAACAAGCTAGTTCCTTGTTAATCCATGTCTCAGGTTATAGCTTTACCTCAGACTGAGTAAAGTGATGCAAAGCGCTAACACTGGAGGCTCATTCCAAAATGCTAAATTAACCTCTCCTCACAGAAAACTTCAACGTCAAAGATTACACAAGCATTTTTCATCCATTGCTGTGAAGTGTCTGCCATACAGTGTCTGGGGCAGTGGTGGCCCAGTGGTTACAGCTCTGGGTTACTGAAGGTCGGGGGTTCAAGCCCCAGCACTGCTAAGCTGCCACTGTTGGGCCCTTGAGCAAGGCCCTTAATCCTCTCTGTTCTAGGGGTGCTGTATCATGACTGACCCCAGCTTCCTAACAAGCTGGGCTATGCGAAGAAAAGAATTTCACTGTGCTGTAATGTACATGTGACAAATAAAGGCTTCTTCTTCTATCCAAGTCCCTGTGTAAGCTGTTACTATAGGAACAATAACATATTAGATTGAATGCGTTAATATAAACATGTGTTTGAATCACAGCTGAAACTAGTTTCAGAGCTAATAATTAATCAACACCTTCTGACCAATCAGAATCAAGAATTCAACAGTGCTGTGATATCAATTTATGTAAATACAGGGCCATCTTATCATAAAGTTGTTGCTGGTAAAAAAAAAAAGTGTAAATTCTATCTACCACAACACATGTGTTAGACACTTACCGGATGATCATCATAGTCCCTTTGGTGCTAGAGAAAGATTTTGTTTGTGTGTGTGTGTGTGTGTGTGTATGGGTCTTCTAGAGGCAGCTTAGAACACCTTCAGGTTTAAACCTAAATACCACTCTCTCTTTTTCTGTCCAGATCTCGTGTTCAGCACAGCTGTCTCCTCGCAGTCTCGCCCTGAACCTTCAGGAGGCCTTGCCACTGCTCGCTCCCCTCCAGCCATGCAGGAAAAGAAGAGAGGGAAAGGAAGGAGGGAGAGTAGAGAAGACAGGAAAATAAAACTTGAGGCACATAACGCTAGGCCATCTGGGTAATCTTGTTCAAAAGGCTCCAGGTGATCGCTGCAATTTACACAAGGAAGAGGGAAAAAAACAGCATGAAGGTCTTATTACCATATTCAGCAGCCTTGAGGAGCTGAAATTGAATAAACCAAGAATTAGAAAAGAATTACATTAAACCAATATCGAATATTTAACATGAGCTCCGTTTGATTTGCTAATCGCTCATACCAACAAGGAAAAGACGATTTTCTTGTGTTAGTGTGTTTTTAATGCCTAATAAAGTACTTAAAATGGTCTGGGAACAATTATCCTCATAAAGAATACAAGAATCTGTGAATATGCATCGTATGAAAACGGACAAGCCCCTATATCCTCCTGCCATCATAACTCCACCCCTTTGAGCCATTGAATGTGATATGCTATTACTGCCTTCATATAAAATGGGTGTAACCATGTATACCACAATTCTCCAGGGAAAATGCTAATGTCAGAATGTTTCTGTCACAATTTTCTGAGCTATTTCACAGCCTTAATTTCTCTCACCAAAGCCGCAAACGAGGCGGCTACCATCATCGCCTGTAGATTATCAAATCACCATTTCAGTCACTCAGCTCTTGATTTCTCGATTCTGATTGGTAAGAAGGTGTTGATTCATTTTCTATAACAGCAGCTCTGACAATAGTTCCAGCTGCAGAGCAAATAACAAGTTTATATTAATGCCCTCGTTCTAATGCGTTATCATTTCTATAGTAACAACTAACACAGGGACTTGTATGGTGGACTGATTAAAAAATGTGTGTAGTCGTTGATATGCTGACGTTTTCTCTGAGAAGATGCTTATTTAGCTTTTTCGAAAGGAGTCTCCAGCATCAGCACTTTGTAACAGTCGGTAAATTTTCCGACAAGGGAAGGTTTCTTTCTGGTTTCTTGGTAATAGGAAAAGCACTATTTATTTTTGTCTTATTATCTTCAAGAGAGAGAGAAAAAAAAGATGCCGGTGAGGGAAAAACTGAAAAAGAGCTGTTATAACATAAGTGATAACCTGAACTTGTCTCGTGGTTCTTTAATAAATAAAAAATTGTAATCATTGGCAAACTGTTGTGGTATAAGAGGAATAAAACACTTCGTTGATCACATTGTCATTTATTATTTTCCTATAATAGCATGCCCCCAGGTATTTTATTCCTTACTTAAACCAGAGTTACTAAAAAATCCAATTATTTTGGGACATTGTTTTAAAATAATGGAGTAATGTACTTCCAATTTTCACAAATATGTGCTGCAAACTTCACAGTGACGCTAGAGGACACTGTAAGAGGTGTTTCATTTATTTGCCGTCCTACCAAACTTCTCAATGTTTTGGTACATTTCATTAACTAAAACAACAGCGGTCTAATCATTTATATATTTGCTTGTTTATTTAGTTGCCATCATGGAAAAGTCCAATTAGTTTGATTAAAGATTTACAGTACTGTGCAAAAGTCTTAGGCACCCTATTTTTTTTTAGTACAAACTTTGTTATAGATTTGTATTTTATGACTTCTACATTATTGATTCAGTACAAAAACTTTTTAGATTTCCAAACATTAGTTTTCCAGCACAAAATTAAATGTTACAGAAAAATGTTTGTATGTCAGTAAAGAAAGCAGAATATTACGTATGAGATCACATTTCAGACAAAAAACATAATGAAGGCTGCTGGATTTTGCTGCAAAAATAAAACATTTCCTTATAAAACTGCACAAATTGTACCTGAAACTACTTTTTTTTTTTAAAGCGAAGGATCGTCACACCAAATATTGACTTTGTTTCATTTATTACTGTTTACTGCTCTTTACAGTATTTTTTTTAAAATGTAGAAACATTAATTTCATTATTTTTGAAGGCATCTTTGTTCTACAGCATGTCTTTGCATGTGCCTAAGACTTTTGCACAGTACTGTATGTGTTTTATTTTTACTCTTTTATATTTCTATTTTTATCTTCTCTATTTTTCTTATATTTCTATATTTGCCCTGTGTACAGCTGGTCATTTCACGTGTCTTGCATCTGGATTGTATCCTGATGAGATTTTAACCACATGACTGTATTACCATTAGCTCTATTACTGTTAATATGCAAATCAGCTTGTTACATTCAAATACCAACTTCTGACGTTCTTCGTTTTTTAGATGTTTGATGAATAAGATCGTCTCTGCATGCTAATCTACTGCGTAATCTTGCTTCGTGTTGGGAGAGATTTGGGTTGTCATATGTGGTTTGGAGACGGATTCATTTACAAAAGGATTATTTCTCACATTCTAGCTTCAGTAGGCTTTGGGGAAAAAATAGCATTCTAGTCAAAAATACAGAAACAAAATCATCATGGTGATATGGAATAACAAATCTAGATTGTGATTATGGATCATATTTAACTCTCATTTATTCACATTTCTGAGCCACTTCAGCTTTCTGGGTGATTCTGTAATAATCCAGATTGATGTAATGCACTTATTGTTTCATGGCTGTCAGAGATTATTTATGAAATTCTCCTCATCGTGTCATCATCACCACACTGCTGCATTCCCATGGGGCATTCTGTCGGTCAACGGCGTTCGCCTGTAATTGGGTTGCTTGCTTATGGTTTTGCTTTCAATCATAATGAATAACCTTCTCCTTTCTCTTTCTGTCTCTCTCTCTGTGTGTGTTCTTTTTTTTCCTCATAATTTTTAGTTATTCACATGACAGGGTGAGGAAAAAGAGAGAGAGAAAGAGAGAGAGACAGACCTAGCTGCAGTTCGATGAGAGTTTGAAATGAACTCAGCCTTAGCCGTGGCCCCGAGCGTGTGAATATCTTAACATAAGTGATGGGTGGCCTGAGGTGTGAACGCGAGCTGAGCGCGGCCTGTGGCTGCTCCGCGCTGACAGATCATGTATTTATAGGTGTGTTGAAAGACCTCCATTGTGTCCCACATAGCCGCGGACCATGTCTGTCCTCTGTGTTGGAGGAAAGCCTTGGGGCCGGAGCTGTAACGTGATGGATGGCTCGTCCCTCCCACGTCCAAGCGAAAGAATCATCCAAGCACATCTGAAATAACACACGCAGATTTGGGTGGGATCTGACCAGGTGATCCAGCCCACTTCCACTTTTAAACCTGGGACGAATGAAGATGGAGGTGCATTTACAGCACAAAGAGTGTGTATGTGTGTGTGTGCATTTAAATGTGTGTATATGTGCATATGGGTGTGTTCTGGTGTTCTTGCAAGACTTTGCCGCAAGCTACAATGCAAACAAGGTAAGATCCCGTAAAAACGCACATCCAAGTGAATGAGTAACTGTTTTGGAGCGCCAGCACCACTCTGATTTTCTCGTTGTGATGAGACTTGCTCTTCCTGGTATGAGGATGTGCCAGGCTTCGGAATCTGTAATAAATAACTATTTTAAAATTCTCCATAACATACCGACTCTGAAGCGCCCGCGGCCGCCTCGAAGTGCAGCTTCGACTGTCTCCACAATCTCATGTTCCTCTCTAACCTCAAGAGTGGAATATAAATGATTCTGTGGAAAAAAGTGCATGCCAAAGAGCCCGCAGCCAACGCACTCCAGCCGCAAAAAACGGCTCAGTGAGATGGCAACGTAACCCGAGGCAACGCTGATACATAAACAATGCAAAACCCCTGCAAAGTCAGCCTTTTCTCCATCTCTACCCCCACCTTCCATTTGGAACATAGCCATGTATGTTAGAGTTACGGGTCACCTCGGGGGTGGCTTTGCCCCGGGTCCTGTCATGCCACAACCAAATGGTGTAGAGCAAGTCCTGAGTTTCTCAGCCTCACAAGCTGATTGGCGCAAACCTTCACATGTTGTTGGTGCTCCTGGGTAACTATTGGCCCCAAGATTGGAGAAATCTGCTTGTGTAGAAACAGATCCTAGTCTAGTTTTCTGTGTGACCAAAGTGTGTCTCAACACTCCTTCAAATATTAACTGACATTTCTGTGATTTTAAGAACTTAAGCCATAATGTTTCGACCCTCTGTATGGTCAAAGAATAAACGGGATTGTTACGCAATGGCAATATCTGCATCTGTATTTGTTTAGTGCTACAAATGTTTGTTTCTGTATTCATATTCAGATTTAAAACAGACGTAGATGTGGTCTATACCTGAGGTGGGGTGGCCCCATGGAACACTGGACAACACTGAAAAAATGGACTGCTGTAAAAAGAATCACTTTTCATAATTCATTTGCAGAACAGAACTTTATTCTACTCCTGAGCCAGACACCCTGTGGAACTTTCTGGCAAGCTTTCTATCTTCTATCAAATGTGACTAAGAAGGCAATGCATCTTTTCCAACACTCAAACTTTTGGGACTAGTTTCAAGTAATTTTGGACTAGTTTCAAGTCTTTGTGGGCTAGTTTCAAGTAACTTTGGACTAGTTTCAAGTCTTTGTGGACTAGTTTCAAGTCTTTGTGGGCTAGTTTCAAGTCTTTGTGGGCTAGTTTCAAGTAACTTTGGACTAGTTTCAAGTCTTTGTGGGCTAGTTTCAAGTAATTTTGGACTAGTTTCAAGTAATTTTGGACTATTTTCAAGTAATTTTGGACTAGTTTCAAGTCTTTGTGGGCTAGTTTCAAGTAATTTTGGACTAGTTTCAAGTAATTTTGGACTATTTTCAAGTAATTTTGGACTATTTTCAAGTCTTTGTGGGCTAGTTTCAAGTAATTTTGGACTAGTTTCAAGTAATTTTGGACTATTTTCAAGTAATTTTGGACTATTTTCAAGTCTTTGTGGGCTAGTTTCAAGTAA
>CM040457.1:6691597-6747640 GCA_022758105.1 Pangasianodon gigas | reverse complement strand
CAGGACCTGCGACCGAACGCAAACACACAACATAGTCAGACAGGGAGAAAGACACACACCTTTACACGGACACTGACACACTATCATATTAACATATTTCTGAAACTTGATGAAGATCAAATATATTGGACTTTTCAAAAGAGTGAGGCATTCAGAACATATTTTGTAGAATATATATTTAAAATACACTTTATATTCAGACTACTTTTTCCAATGATTCATCTGTTAGGATGCCACATGGTGTAAGCCAGAAGACCTGCAGAAGAACTCTGACACATCCAACACATCCAATCACCTTTAGATAATCATATACAGTACATAATTAAAAGATACTAGAGATGAATACAGACTATTATTGTGTGCACTGAAACACTGGAAATCTCCAGCTCTCACCAAGTGAGCTCAAATGGGACACATTTGACTCACTGACTATGGAAATGTAGAGCTTTTGCTTCATGCTTCTGGTTCAATTCTGAAGCTCATTCGCAGCACAAAAGTAATGACTCATAAAGTAATGATTGATGCTGATCTGTTTATTTAAAAAAAAAAAAAAAAGAATCATTCACAAACTAAACATGTCTACTAAGAAAAGTATTGCAATGCAATGCATCTTTTTCAAGTTTCTTAATTTCAAGCATCTGGCGCATTTTTCCTGCTTGGAAATTAGCTCCGCCCCCATCCGGGACATAGCTGCACAGCTCCGCTGCTTTTCCTTTAAAGAAAACTCGCAAAGCATATGCAGGTTGAACAGAGCTAGGGTGTGTTAAAGGCATCATTGCACTTTTTGTTGTATGCAGCAGAAGGCTCTAAACTTGCAAACAGCCCCTTTAATGTAAAGTGTAACCATTCAGAATGACATATAGACGTCAGATACAGGGCTAGGTTAGGCTATGATGATTGGTTAATGATATTTAATGAATAATTTAATGAAAATCATAGCAAATCTATATCTTCCCTTCAAATTATTAAAAAAGAAAAGAAAGTATGCATTAAAACAGGCTGAGTGTGTGCTTTTGTATGAGTGTGTGTGTCTTTATGTGTCGTGTATGTCCTTGTGGGTCCACAATCATCACATTCCATCAAAAGGCCTCAGGGAGTAGAGCCTGTGCAGCATGGAAGCACAAAATCTCAGAGCCTGAACCTCCAACCCCCCAAACCTCCAGTCGCTCCAGGCTGCCTGCAACCCCCCTGCCAAAACTACAAAGGTCTCGCTCCTCTGCATCACCCTCCAGACACACTCACACACACACACATCCTGGCTCCATTAGGCCCAGATACAGCATCCACTGCGGGCTCACTTTAATAACCAAACAGGATTACGGGCTGTGCCTGAGGACTACCTACCAGCATTTGTGTGTGTGTATGTGTGTGTGTGTGCGTGCGTGTGTGTGCATGCATGTCGTTATGTGCTGCTACTGTTAATTTCACATCTCACTCCCTTGGATACAGATGAAGGCAGTATTTTTAAAACAAAAAACAACTTAAAATAATCAACGTTGTAGTGGTAACAGTAACTGCAACACTTTACTACATTTTGAGATCTGCATAGACTAGACTACTAACACAAATTTAACGCTGGTGGAAACATGTCCCTAATCCAAACAAAACCTTTCTCCAAAAAAAAAAAATGCAGTTACACACCTAACAAACTTTAAGTGACAAACTTGAACAAACTTGAGTTGAACAAACAGATTGAAAATCTGCATTCACAACAGCACTTTCATAAGCTACATCTAAGCAATCAACAATCTTGGTTAAATAATGAAGGACATACAAGAGTTTTAGCTAACTAGCCTTGAAGTCATGTAGCTAGCAACAGTTTCAAGCCCTTAGTTGCTTAGCCATATTCTTTTCTGAATACTTTCTTCTTCACTACATTCCTAATTTCCTCACACTACAATTTTTTTTTTTTTTAGCAGAAAGGCATTTTCAACAACAGTGGAAGTGGAAGTTTCGGTCAAGGGTCAGCCATCTTGCCAAACCTTCCATCATAATTCTACTCTCTACTTCATCAAGCTACCGCTTTGCTTCCAATTCATTTATAGCTGACCCATGAACGAGTTATCCAAAAATAACTGATAGACAGAAAGGACCATCTCATTGCAGAAAAGTCTCCTGATTGGATAATACAGCTGGACCATGATTAAATGTTTAGTTAGTGATCTAGACCGCGGCCTTACCTGAACAGAGTTGAGATGGCAGTAGCCGTTTAGAGGGAAGCGGATGACGTGTGTGGAGTCGTGGTTCCAGCCGGCGTTCACCGAGTTGCACATGACGTCTCCGATCTCTGGGAAGATGTCCTCGATGAGGGCCTTGTCTCCGCTCAGCGTGATGCGCTCCCCCAGGTCAGGCGCCACGCGCACCACCACACACTCGCATGGACATGAGATTCGGTTGAGCTCCCGCTCGTGACGCCAGCGCTCCAGTTCCACCAGCATCGGCTGCAGCTGGAAATACCGCGCCTCCTCATACAGCAGACTGAAGTCCTGCATGGACAATCCGACAATGAATCATGGATGGATAACATCTTAGATAAGTGAACAAAACAGGACCGTACAATGCTCATGGACAAGACGTCTTAGATAGCACACACATCCAGCTAATGTCAGCTCAACCTAGGCTTCAAGGACATTCCATGCAGCTTGTTTGCTAATTCAGAAGACGTCAGAAGGACGTTTTAGATCACGGCTTGTGCCACGGTCTTAATATTCTGTCATATTTATATCATATTTAGTTGTTGATTGTAGTTCATGTCAAATAATCATGGGATGGAATTTGTGTGAAGGGAACTTGAGCTCAAGGATGGAAAGGATAGCTTTCTGCAAGCAGCAAACGATCACGATGTGCCAACGTATCCATGATATCGAAGTTTATGCCCAGTCGTAAATTACAGTGGATGTAAATTCAAGCTGAGCCACAGCCAAATTATCGACAGTTTCTATGGTAACTAAACACATCAACGATGATGCTACAACAAATAGATGTTTTAGGAGGGGGAACCCTACTGGATGGAAGCCATTTTGTTTAACCTCAAGAGGTTCATTTTTACTCTGTCCTTCTAAATTCTATTTCTAGTTACATTTAATGTTGATGTTCTAAAACATCTGTGAAATAAATGAGTTCCCAGTATCACTTACGTTATAGCAGCTACAAACAATCATTCCCTCACCAGGTTCTCCTTTTTCCCCCCTCTCTCTCTTGACGTAAATAAGATAAAACATGCAGTTTCTTACCAAGAATGCAAATTCCTGTCCTGAGGATTTAAAGTTATAGTGTTACCTCTGACTCTTACAAAGCTCTGACACTGGAGATTCCTTCCAAAAATCTCCTCATAGAAAATTTCTCCATATCTATATAACTATTATACATGTTTTTCTTGGTTAAACAACAGGTTTTTAATATTTTTTTATAATTCTTATAAGAGTATGTGAGGCGTCTTCTGTAGAAAGTCCAATAGCTGTTACTATAGAAACGATAACGTTAGAACAAGTACGTTAATATAAACCTGTGATTTGCTTTGGAGCTGGAACTACTAACCAATCAGATTGGAGAATTTAACAGCGCTGGGGTATAATCAGCAATAGTGAATCACTCGCAGGAAATGCAACATGCCTAATACATATGAAAACAAGACATGAAAACCACTAATGGGGTAATTGTGAGGCGATTATACAACAACCGAATAGCCATGAACTCTCCAAGAATCTCTGAATAAATGTAGCCTTTCTGTGAACCTGAGCCACTCTGGAGTCTTTGCTTATTTTAGCTGACATAGTTTCCCCATGGACAGACCATCAGATAATGGGATTATTTGTTTTCTCCCAAGGCAAATTTGTAATTAAGGGCCAAATGACACACAAGAGCAGGCCACTGGAATGCAAATGCGTTTTATGGTGAGAACAAAGGCTGTAATGTGCACGTCTGATTACAGAACACTTAGTGTTTACTATACATGGTGTTGTGCATATGTATTGTTTCAATGACTATGCTCTGTTCAGCAAATTCCATGTCACGAAAGCTTGTTCTCGCCATCTGTGCATTCTGCTCAATAGATTGTAATGTTTGACTTCAGCTGCCATCATAATGGCTTCAATCCATCAGTGGAAGAAAAGCTTTAGATAATATATACGATGGGGACACATCATTGACCCCAGATCTCATTCTCTCTCTCTCTCATTCTCTCTCTCGCTCACTTTGAAGTCGTCAGGGATGAGGAGCTTGGACGTCCTGAGGAAGTTGAGGATGTAGCGGAACATGTGACCGTCCCTGTCGATGAAGTAGTGCTGCTTCAGGCTGTCCAGAACAATGGGCTCCGTGCCATCAAAAAGACGGCCAATTCTGCTCCGAGAGAGAGAGAGAGAGAGAGAGAGAGAGATGGTTAAAAAGAAATTGCTACTATAATGATCAGCACACATTTACATTCCATTTTCATATTGCTTTTATTTTTAAGAGATACACCATTGCAATAATGAGTATCAGACTCAGGGCTGATAAGGGCCTTAAACAGCAAATGTCACTAAAAAATACCCCCATTCAAGGAGATATGTGGTATTTTGTATGATTTTTGGTTGGTGAGCAGGTAGAGAATCAGAATCAGAATCAGAAACAATCTGTGCGGAGTTTTGCATGTTCTCTGCTTGTCAGCATAGATTTCCTTCCAAAAACCTGCCAGAAGGTGGATTGGTGACTCTAAATTGCCCCTTGGTCTGATTGAGTTTCTAAATCCTTCTGATCTATCCATCTATCCATCTACCTACCTACCCCCCAGTGTTCCTGGGATAGGATCTGGATTGACAGAAACCAGGGTTAAGACAAGGTTAAGCTGTTACGAATGAATAAATGTATTTTTTTTTTCCCCAGAACAGACTGATTGAGGTTCATGACCTGTTGCTCAATGACCACAATAAAAGCTGAGCGTGGAGACATCAACGAGGGTTCCATGAAGATGTTTGTGCCAGTTTGGTATTGGCTGTCATGTGCAAGTGCTCCAGTACTGCAGGTGGCGCTATTAAAATTTCATGTCTACAGGAAGAAGACTGCTCACCCCAAAGTGCCCACAGCATCAACTACGGCAATGCAGGAGTTGTTGCAAATACATAAACTAATGCTAGAACACAAGGACGATGAAGAGCTGCTTATTTTTTCCATATTTACAAGAAAAGGAAAAGGAAATAAGATAAAAGTGGCATGTGGGACTATTAAATAAATCAAGGGTCGAAGATGGCAAGTTTAGTGAAACCTATGTGATATGTGGAATGAATGGGCTTGGCCATTTCTTGTTTCTAATGACCAATCGCAGACTTGGTCGTTAGCGTGTTTGTTTGCAGAGTTCACCCAGCTGTTCCTTTTCCACCACGGGAAAATCTTTGAGGTTTGTGTTTTTTTCTCCACAACACTGAATGTAACTATAAATGGATAAAAATAAGATGTGTTGTTCTTTATTTAATGAAAAAAATTGTAATTGTTGGCACATTGCTGTGGTATAAGAGGAATAAAAGACTTTGAGACGTGCTATTATAGGAAAGTAATTAACGTTGGGGTGGTAACAGTAACACACTTTGTGATTCCTGTGACACCCTGTTGTTGATTATTTTCCTATAAAAGCTCACCCTCTGGTATCCATGGTATTTGATTCACAAGCGCTTCGTTGTTTTAATAACGTAGTAATGTTTACACCGAACTCTGCTCCTCGCATGAACCTAAATGGATTTTCAAAACAGCGATTTTCAACAAATTGTCGAGTTTAGGGTGCATATCGTAATGAATCCATTGGAGTGACAGAAATATTGTTAACATAGCCTTGTTATAGACTCTACTTTAATTTTATCATCACAGATTGTTGTGTTTCTATTGTCCTGTGTGTTCATTGTACTGTGTATTTATTGTTCTGTCTACTTATTGTCCTGCACTCATCTCACACTCTTGTGTATTTGCACTTTATGTAGTCTTGTGTCCTGTACTACTGTATTATGTGTTGCACCATGGTCTTAGAGAAACGACATTTTGTTCTAATGTATACAGCTAAGCACAAATACATCCCAAAAGTAGTAGTTACAGAAAAAAAAAATCTGATTAAAATGGTAGATCCTCAGCGTGAAGGGGGTACAAGGGCCATCTGGTTGAGGAAGTGGCCCCTGGCCTGAGCGCTGGGCTTGCGGTCTGGCCTGAGCGCTCCGGCTCCCAGCCTCCAGATGGATCTCGTATCCTGCGGCCTGCTACGGCTGCACACAAGCTCCTTTTTGTTTGTGTAGAAATGTTTTCTGTGGGCTAAAATGTTTCCAGCAAAAACTAACAGGCATACCAAAAAACCTCAGTTGATGATTTTGGATGGAGTGGAAGCAATTTACAAAAGACTACTATACTGCCTTATGGCCTTATTGGCATTTAGGCGTGTTACCAGTTTCTGTAGTTCATGTTTTTACAGCAGTAATAATGTTTAGCTTTTGGTCTAAATGCAACAATGCTTTAAAATATGATTGATGAACTGTTTTCACAGGCCACCTTCAATGAAATGACGTTGGGCAGCGAGAGTCCAGGCCGCACGTGTGAGTGAGCGAGCGAGTGGCGTCGGTCTCTGATGAATGTGCTTTGGCACGGCGTTACAGCGAGATGACGTCATGCTGACACAGAGTTAACTGACACAGAGCAACAGGCGACCGCATCACATCCATTTCATATGTGAGTCATCCCACTTTCCAAAAATGATCTTCACCCCTTTATCATTCACTAGTGTCCTTTTACACTGGTTATTGTATGTTTATTACATTACAGAATTAGAGGAGAGAAGGTTAAAACGTGGGTGAGAAGCTTGTGATTTTCAAGAAATAAATAAAGTAAATAAAAGCCAATATTTAGTTAGATGTAGCAAAGTTAATTGAGATCGCAATTAATGTACAGTAAACAGTGAAGCCCTAATCCTAGGTTGGTTAACACCAAACTGTGGTGTCAGGAGTTATGGTGGATCCGGAGCCTATCCCGGGAACACTGGGTGTGAGTTGGGAATACACCCTGGATGGGATTCCAGTCTACCACAGGGCACCATGTAGACACACATTCACACCTATGGATAATTTAGCATAGCGAATCCAATTCCAAGAATGTTTTTGGAGGTAGGAGGAAACTGGAGAACCTGGAGGAAACCCACACAGATATGGGAAGAACTTGTGAAACTCCAAACAGACAGTAACCTGAGCTCAAGGAGCTGTTAGAGATGGCAACGCTACCTACCACGCTGGCCATTAACATTGTAATGTAAAAGCTAAACACTACTGTAGAAAGATGTCATTTGGTCATTTTCTTCTAAAAGACTCTCGAGCCTCACCTGGACTCGGGGTACTTGGTGAGTGTGGCGAGGCTGCTGGTGTACATGTGGCCGCCCACGTCGATGTGCACAGGCGCATTGGACTTGGTGAGCTGCGCTGGCGTCGGGATGCCCTGATTACTGAGAGGAGACGCTGGAGACCTGGTGATCATCGGCCTGGACATGCTGGAGCGATTATCCTTTTGAATGACAAAACAGCAACAGGAAAACAAATTAGTGATATGTTTGGAGGGACACTGACAGATTTGTTTCAGTAGTGAACTGAAACCGATTATAGATTTTCTTACAGAACGTCAACTATCAGGTCAGAACAGCATAATATTTAAGGAATGGTAGAGTGGATAAAAAAAAAATGGACACAACTTTCCACTTCCTAAATGTAGACACTTATCTAAATCATGTTTGGTGTCTTTTGGTGTCTTTTTTTTTTTTTTTTCCATTTGATATTGGAGCAAGTAAGCAAGCAACAAAATGAAGGAGGAATTTCAAGCAACATATTTTCTGTACATTTCTGCCTCAACCCGCATCCTTGCGGACTTTCTGATGTGGCTCAGGACACAGAGTGACTGACTTTCATCTATAAATATGAACAAAGCTTCATCTTCTAGCTGAATGCTGTAACGTTATGGAGGCGGCCATCTTGGACAACCAGAATCACTGTTGTATATACGACAATAGAGTTTAATTAAATTTAATTTTAAGTTTTGTTTTCTTTATAAATGGGATTATGTAGCTTAATGAAGGATTAATATATATATATATATATATATATATATATATATATATATATATATATATATATATATATATATATGAACAGATGGAATTATATAAGTAAGGAATAAAGGACATGGGGGCTGCTGTTATAGGAAATGAATCAGTGGTGTGACTCGGCCCAACGTGGAGTTACTGTTACCACCCCAAAAGTGGATTATTTTCCCATAACAGCACTCCCCAAGTGGTTTATCTCTCTTATACAACAACAATTTTGCCAATGCTAGCAAATTGTATTTCATAAAGAATGGCGTTGTTGTTTTATCCTTTATAGTTACGTTTACCGTTGTGGAACATCCCATCCGTTCTCATTTAGCTCCCTCACTAGCCTCTCTTTATTTCTGTCTATTGAATTTAGTAAGGTAAAAAAAACAGTAGCTTATTATGATACTGAGAAACCAGAAAAAAAAGAGAAATCTCTGTCTTGAAGAAGACTTTCTCATAGCGGAAAAAGCACTGGCACTGGAGACTCCTTCCATAAATGTTATATAAATATCTCCTTACAGAAAACGTCACCGTATCAACAATGTTGTTTAACAACTCATTTTTAAAATCTGTTTACTATACGTCTTAAATTATGTAGAGCGTCCACCATACCAGTCCATTTTTATATTGTTATTATAGAAATGATAATGTATTAGAATAAACAGATTAATATAAACCTGTGATTTGCCATGGTCCTTTGGTTTCAATGTTCTATTACTTGTTATGCACATTATCCTGTGTGAAACTGAAGAAACAAAAACTCTTACCATGAGTTCTGTAATGTTAATTAGAGCAGATGCTGAGAAAGACCTCCATGTGTGAGGTGTCCCTGACCCACTTCTAAATACGCAGCTACATAAGCGACACCATGAATAAAAACACTTTGCAGGTCACAAACGCTCTCTCTTCACCAATGAAATGGAAAATTATAGTGCAGCTGCTCTCATTATAATTATTACAAAAAGAAAGAAAAAAAAATCAGAGCTTTTTTAAAACCATCCGTATTTTGATCGCGTGGTTGGTGTAGTTTTCACACCTTCATTCCTCCCTCTTTACCAATTAAGCCTGCCTCAGAGTGAAGGCCTTTCGGCGAGCACGGCTCCATTTGCATTGCATTTGTGCTGCTGCTGATAAGAGAGAGCTCCATCAGAAGCCATTTGTCGCTTAAGAAATGCAGTGTGTGTGTGCGTGCGAGAGAGAGAGAGAGAGAGAGAGAGAGAGAGATCAGGAGAGTTTGCCAGGGATGCCTCAGGGGGGACACACTGCTGCTCTTCAAAACACAGACCTGAGTTAAGCTGCAGGAACAAGGAATGGGATCACACTCACAACGCACATAATGTGTTTCTTCACTATTTCACTTACATCCTGCACTCCTACTGTGTGCGTGTGCGCGTCTGTGTGTGTGTGTGAGTGAGAGAGAGAGTTAGAGAGTGAGGTAGGGAACCCTGTCACTTCAAGTTAGTGAGTGTGGAACAACAGGGAGCTTCGCTGTATCTGTACATGTAAAAATGAGAGAGGAAACGTTTCCACACATCAGGACTGCAGTGTCTTACTTCCTACACTATCAAATTTCCATGTGTCTATATAAAAAAAAAAAACTAGGAAGTTTGATTCATTTATTCATCTTCACTAATTGTTTTATCCTGGTCAAGGCCGTGGTGTATCCGGAGCCTGTCCTGGGAACACTTTGCGTGAGCCGGGAATACACCTTGGATGGGACGCCAGTCCATCACAAGGCATAATGTATACACACTTTCACACTCATCCACACCTAGGGGCAATTCAGAGTAGCTAATTTATCTGTGGGCATTGTTTGGACAGTGGAAGGAAACCGGAGAACCCAGAAGAAACCCCACACGGACACAAGAGAACATGCTAAACTCCGTACAGATAGTGATGTGGGCTCAGGATTGAGCTGGAGACTCTGGAGGTCCCTGTGAGGACGCAGCAACACTACCCACTGCGCCAGGGAATTTGATGAATCTGAACTTAACATAGCACACACAAATGAAACTGAGGAAAATATGAATGGATTTGCGGAAATGTTTGACGGGGCGTTATTGTGCACGAACGGTATGATGTATAATGCCTACTTTTTAAAGTCAGGTAATAAATAAGCAAGGCTCTGGTCTTTCTGGAGACCACAGTTACACAATCCAATGTTACAGAATAGTTTGTAACATTGGGTAGCTATAATAGGAACAGTTAATACACCATAGGTAGCGCAGTAAAATTAGAATAATGCCATGGTCAATACTATAACGGCCATCATTACCAGGAGATACCATATGGAAAAATATATATTATATATAAAAATTATATAAATATATGGAAACATATATTTCAGTATATACTTTTTGAATATATGCAAATATTTGAAATCGGCCCTTTTTTTGACCATTTTGACCAATATTTAAAAATTAAACTGGGGTGTAAACCTCAGGCTTCTACACAGTACAATACTGATTCATAAGACAACCATTCAATATTTGATGATACCATTGAATCTGCTACGACTCGCTACGATTCAATTTAAAGCCTCAGTTTAATAGTTTTGTTCATTTTTAAACGTGGATGAAGTGTAGAGAATTTAATATCAGAGTTACAATCAAATCACCTTGCTAGCCTATTTACACATCCCTTAAAAAATATATATATTTTTTTACACACCAGTTGTCTGTCCTTTTTCAATAATAATCAATTTATAATCAGTTATAAGCAATACTAATCAAAAATAATTACATTCATTTTAATAATTGGCTTTTACATCGAGCATCGATTGAAATAATCCAATCAGTTCACCCCTAGTATAAATTATGTATTTGCTTATGATTGTGCATTGATGCCAGTATATGTTAAATGCACAGCAATATATTCGCACATTTCTACAATAACAACTGACAGGGGGACTCGTACAACAGACGCTCCACATAATCTAAATGTAATAATAACCGGATTTCAAAACAAGCTGTTACTTGACGAGGAAAAATGTATAATCACTGATATGGTGAAGTTTTCTGTAAAGAAACGTTTATTTAATATTTTATGGAAGGAATCTCCAGTGTCAGCGTTTTCTAAGAGCAAGTATCTGAAACGGAAATAAAATAAATCAGGACCGATGATATATTGCGCTGTCTAGTTTCAGTAACAGGAACTAACATGTGTGGAGCATCTGTTGTACGAGTCCCTGTGTAAGAAATGGGTGAATATATCGCTGTCCATTTCACATATACTGGCATATTTCGCAGATGTTTTACACTCTTAAATCATCTACATTTCCAGAAATTCACTTATGTGGCATTTGAGTAAATGCACGCCTAGAAAAATGAAGATGAAATGAAAGCAAAGTGCATCCAAGAATATTCTCAATATGAGATTAGTCATTTCTTTTGCAAAATAAATTAAATGGCTCAGAGAAATGATGACTCAGAGATAGGTACTGTATACGATCCAATCAAACTGCAGGAAATATATGATGTCAGACAACCGACACTGTATAAAGATTACCCAGCAGCGCTGAACAAAAGTATCATGTAGTGGAAAACACAAAGAGATCAGAACAAAAATTAAACAACGAGTGCAGCCTGGTGCTTTGAGCTGCCTCTGTTCATCTCCAGAACCTGGCTGAAGTACGCACGTCTGAGCCGAAGATCTTCATCTTACTACTAGAGCAGCGCGATATGACCATATGATATCAATATTGTGATAAACTGACACGATACACTTTTACAAAGTTACCAACAGTTACAAGCTTTCAGTTGATTAGATGTAAGCAAGTAAGATTTATTTATAATGCGCATTTAAGACAAATCACATTGACCAAAATGTTCTACGCTGAATAAAATTATACAAGCAAGAAAACAATCTAAAAGAAATATTTTAAATAAATCAATACTAACAATAAATTTACACATAAAACAGCCAGACAAACAAATAATAACAATAAAATCATTCAAATTTTGTACTGAATCTTTGAAAATGTTCCAGGTTTGTAGTTTTCTTCTCCTTTTCTGTGTCTAAGAATTTACTTGCCGCTGTGAGGAACTATAATCGCTTAGTACCGATATCTAGGTGTGGGGGAGCTGATAAAAAAAATATTATATCACGATTTTTGAAGGCATTTCTATGACACACCGTATATATTACGATATGCAGTATCGTATAATAACTATAAAAAACATGATATATAAAAATTTATATATATATATATATATATATTATATATATAAAACAAAATTATAAAAATAAAACAAAATTTTTATATTATAAAACAGTATAGTGTAAATAAACAAATTTATAATAATTTATTTTTATTTTTAAAAAATATAAATATAAATAACTAATTAACACTGAAATTTATTTTCAAAATTTTAAAAATGAAGTACATGTTATCAGCTGCTTCCAGTCAATCTGTAATTCTTTTTTAAAAATTACATTTAAAAACATTAATGATGTCACATTATCCACGATATCTCAGAAAAGCATACCGTGACCTAATTTAATCACAATATCAATATTATATCATCGTATCAGCTCACCCAGCCCTACTGATCTCTCACAAAAGTGAATTCTGACGTCATTCATAATAATATCGATATTAAATTAGGTCATATCACCCTGCGCTGATATACTGAGGGTATTTCAGCTGTGTGCCAGTAAACCCTGTCCCTGTTTTATTGTCATCTTCAACGAGCCCTTGTTGACTTCACTTAAAAGTGTGCATCGTTTACATCACACGAGTGACCACCTGAAGCACAAAGGGAAGAACATATAGAGAAGTGGATTTCCCCCCACTGTGTTTCTGTATATAAATGGGACGGCAATAAAAATCTACTTGACTAGACTTTACAAAATCACAGCACAAAGAAGTAATAAAGTTGCCTCAGATACAGTAAGTGGCTACAGAGAAATAAAAAAATACAAAATAAAATAAAAACACACCACCCAAACATAAACAGCAAATAAAATATATCAGATTTCAGTTCCTTCTGGGTTCTAGTGATGTTGCTCTAAAAATCTCATCTAACAAACTTCGCTCAGGCTGATAAAGCATTAAAGGAGCTCCAACAGAGATCCACCCAAGGGAAAATAACAAGAAAAAGTCGATGGAAGTGTTATCAACAGAAATTTAACTGAGCACCTGACTGTTAATACACACACTACACACACAGGGGATTTCTTCTCTCTCTAAATCAGGGCAATAAAGAGATTTAAAAATTTATTAAGTCTAGTGCATAACACTCAGAAGACTCAGAAATATCAACATCAACTAGATTCACTTCTGTTATACCACAGCACTGTTGAATTCTCAATCCTGATTGATCAGAAAGCGTTGATTCATTTTCTGTTACAGCAGCTCTGACAGTAGTTCCAGCTGCAAATCACAGGTTTATTCTAATAAATCTAAATTTACATTTTATATCCGGATTTCCGTAAAGCTGCTTTGTGACAAATGTCCATTGTTAAAAGCGCTATATAAATAAAATTGAATTGAATTAATACATAACTCATTCATAGGGACTTGTACAGTGGATGCTCCACGTAATCTAAGCCTAGTTTTTAACATGTATTAAAACATGGTGATGTGTTTGAACAAAGAGAAACATGTCATTTTCGATATCATGAAGTTTTCTGTGAAACATTTACGGAAGGAGTCTCCAGTGTCAGCGCATGTTTTCCCCCATGGGAATGTCTTCAGGATGGAGGAGTTTGTGGGGTTTTTTTTTTGTCATTAATTTCAAGAGAGAACAAAAAGAGGCTGGAAAAGGGATTACTATAACAATGATAACTTGTTTCACAGACATTCCCCAACATTAATGTGACTATAAATGGATAAAAAGTACAATGTGTCATTCTTTAATACAGCAAATTGCTGTGCAAGACACAAGATGAGTAAAACACATTGGAAAGTTATTGGAAAATAATCAGCTTTGGTTTGGTAACAGTAACTGCATCACATGACTGTGTTGTTGATTATTTTCCTATAACAGCATGTTGCTAAGTGTTTTAGTCCTTACATACTATTACTACTACTACTACTAATAATAATAATAATCATAATAATCATAATAATAGGTATGGTGGCTTAGTGGTTAGCACTGTTGCCTCACACCTCCAGGGATGGGGGTTCGATTCCCCAACCTGTGTGTGTGGAGTTTGCATGTTCTCCCCATACTTCGGGGGTTTCCTCTGGGTACTCCAGTTTCCTCCCCCAGTCCAAAGACATGCACTGTAGGCTGATTGGCATTTCCGAACTGTCTGTAGTATGTGAATGGGTGTGTGCGCGATTGTGCCCTGCCATGGGTTGGCACCCCATCCAGGGTGTCCCCCATCTTGTGCCCGGAGTCCCCTGGGATAAGCTCCAGGTTACCCCGTGACCCTGTGTAGGATAAGTGGTAGAGAAAATGGATGGATGGATGGATAATATTGTTGCTTGGACAGGAGGAGTTCTACTTGGAATCATCTCTGGAAAACCCTCAGTGTTCCACCTCAGGGACAAACCAAAGAACCATACAGGGTTCTAGATATACTCTTTTTTATGGAATGGACATGCCAATTCTCTAATATTTTTATTTTATTTTCTCTGTATTAGAGCAGGAGAACTCTAAAATGTGCTGCTCCAGGGGCAGGACTGGGATCAGTGTATCACGCTCCGGTGACAACAGCTCCCCCTAGTGCATCGCCCACCACAGGGACACTTGAACACTATAGGCTCTGTAATCATGTTATGTGTAATGCAAATCGCACCTACAGGACACCAAATCTACACTCAACACGTCTGCAGTGAATCTGCTCCAAGTCTGCAGCACCCAAAAATAATCACTCATAAGACTGTATGTCTGTAGGTTATGACTGACTCAGCGGCCTGGGGGGAAAGTGGAATTAAATAACATTACGCACTGCGAGTCATATTACAGAATTTAATAACATTAAAGCCTGTGAGGCAATGATCAGAAACAGTAAATAGGGTTCACTTTACAAAATGCTAATGTATAGACTTTGACCTTAAAGAATAATAACTCGAATGAAGGGAATGGGAACCTATAAGGTCAAATGATTTCCCTCGTTTCCAGCACACACAGTGAATACAGTTTCTACTAAAAACCTTTTGAGGTTCTTATTGAAAATTAGAGTCATTTAAAGAAAAAAAAAGTGGTTATGTCTCATTAAGGTTCCAGGAGGCAATAATTTTCAACACAACCCCAATAGAACCAGTGCTGACATTCACCATGTGCTGGAAATGAGGGAAATTCTGGTTCTACTGGGAGAATTTGAATTCTTTTAAGAAATATTTACATTTCAGAAAGGTTTCTGGTGGCACTTTTATGGGTTCTGCCAGGGAGACAACCTAAAAAACCCAATAAAGGTCTTCCAGGAACCTTTGATTTTAGAGTGTATAGGAAAACAATCTGGAGAACGCCTACAAAAATCTCCCAGGATCTTTGCTGAAGCATAAATGGGTCTTAAAAAGACATTAACATTTCAATAAGAACCCCAGTAGAACCAGTAGTGGCACTATATGTGTTGGAAATGAGAGATATGCTGGTTCTACTGGGCTTTTACTGAAAATTAACGTCCTTTTAAACAACATTTATGTTTCAGTAACATTCCTGGAGACACTTTTATTGGTTTCACCAGTAAGACAATCTGAAGAACCCTTAAAAGATCTTCAAGGAACATCACTGAAATATAAATGAAACATAAATGAAAAAATCTGAAGAACCCCTATAAGATCTTCCAGGAGCATCACTGAAATATAAATGAAAAAAATCTGGAGAACACCTAAAAGATCTTCCAGGAACACTGCTAAAACATAAATTATTCTTAAAAGGATGAAATCATGGTTCTGCTGGGGTTCTGTTGAAAAATCAGTGTCCTTTTAAGAACTATTCATGTCTCAGTAAGGTTCTTGGAGGACGTTTTAAGGGTTCCACCAGTGAGAAAATCTGGAAAACCCATTAATCATCTTCCAGGAACCTTGCTGAAACATAACTGGTTCTAAAAAGAATGCTAATTTTCCAATAAGAATCCCAGTAGAACCAGTAGTAACGTTCAGTATGTGGGCTGGAAATTAGGAAATCTTGATTCTACTGGGGTTCTGTTGAAAATTAGTGTCTTTTTAAGAACTATTTATGTTCCACTAAGGTTCCTGGAGGCATTTTTAAGGGTTCTGCCAGGGAGACAATCTGGAAAGCCCATTAAAGATCTTCCAGGAACCCTTGGTTTTTAGAGTGTATAGGAAAACTAGAAATCTGGAGAACACCTACAGAAATCTTCCAGGATCTTTGCTGAAGCATAACTGGGTCTTAAACGGATATTAGTTTACCAGGAAGAACCCTAGCAGAACCAGTACTGACATTCACCAGAAATACTAGTTCTAATAAAGATTTGAGACATTATGTGAACCATATGTATTTCAGTAAGGTTCCCTGGGGGCACATTGGAGACTGAGACAAGATTGAGAAAGATTATACAGGAACCTTTGATTTTAGAGTGTACAGGAAAGCAAGAAATCAGGAAGGAAATTCTGTATGAGCCAGTAAAAGTTCTCTCATAGTCAAACTTTCCATAACTACTCATATTTGTTTATTTCCATTCCTCATGCTCATCTAGGAAACCACAAACCCACACACACACACACACACACACACACATACACACACACGCTCTCTCACACACACACACTCACACACAGTCAGGATTGATCATTTACTGTATTGTAAATGTGTACACGGATCAGTTTAAGATCAGGAAGACAGAAAGCACCGTTTCTCCAAGCACAAAAGCAGCGATTGAGTGGAGGAACAGCGGCGGAAAATAAGAGCGCGCCCTCGGGCCCAAGAGCTCCACAATGGCGCCTTTTACGCAGCGCGTCCGGAGAGAACCGGAGCCGGGTTCCGGACTGGCACATGGTCCAAAGTGACTCCAAACACCAGAAGCTACACAGTAAAGTCCCTACGCCACCTATGGTGATTACAGGAACCTACGCTGTTCCGTCTGTGTACTACTTAGCACGGGACTAAGTGGTTTGGGACGCAGCCGCGCTGTTAAACAAATAAACGCGGCGTCTGAAGAAGCCTAGGAAACGGCGCGACGGGAACCCAGTGTGCCCGGGGTGCGAGCGTGAATGTTTAACCGTTTTCATTTCCCAGTCCTAACAAAAAAAAAAAAAAAAAAAGTCGCAAGCAAAGATCCGGTTCAGAGAAGCAGGAAGTGGTTAAATGTTTTTTTTTTTGTCGCGTTAGAAGTACAGTGCGCGGCACATGCGTAAAAGCGACCGCGCCTTCAAGCTTCCATTGCGTCCAAGCGAAAGCAAACAAATACCCCCCTTACCTGAAACATGGGGAGAAAAAGTTTTTTTTTTTGCACCCGTTTCTTTCCCCGGTTTGTGCTGGTGCTCGGCCCTGCGCGCTGGTGCCTCCGCTGCCGCGCCGCGCCGGTGAGAAATGCAGCAGCGTGCCGGAGAAACGCGGAGCACTAATACGGAGGGAGAGTCGCTCCGGGGCTCCGACACCCCTCCAGGCAAAAAAAAAAAAAAAAAAAAAAAAAAAAAAAAAAAAAAAAAAAAAAAAAAGGAAAAAAAAAAAGTGCAGGATACAATTAGCTCATGTCTCTCAGTCCGGCCTGAAAAAATACCAGAGGATAAAAAAAAGACTCCTGGCGACGATCAGCGCGGGCTGGACGCAGAACAGACCTTTTCCCCTCCTTTTGTATATTTGAGCGCTAAATGGCTTAAAGACACTGCTGGTTTTTCCCCTGCGTGCCTGTCTGCCTACGACTTGCCCGTATTTGCCCTCCTCCTCCTCCTCTTCTTCTTCTTCTTCTTCTTCCTTCTCCTCCTCCTCCTCCTCTCCCGCAGCAAAGCCGATTTTAATCGCCATGATTAGTTTGGATGCCGCGTTGCCGCAGGCGATTAACCGCAGAATGGATGGAGAGTTTCAGGGCCAGAGAGGAAAAAGTGTGGCAGATGATTATAATTATAGCTGTAGTCAGTCTTTTTGATTAAAGGGAAAAAAAATGTAGCTCTGTTAAAACCCCAAATCGATTAAAACACCGTTTGAGACGCGCTTTTTTCCCAAAAAGCTTTCCAGAGCGCGCACAGAGAGAGAGAGAGAGAGAGAGAGAGAGAGAGAGAGACTTTTATTTCATCTGTTTAAACAAATTACTCATGTAAGGTTGCAGTTTTTTTTCTTGGACATAAATACAGGATGACAGGATGGAGTGAAGTTCATTATCTCACTCTCAGTCCATCAGATCTGTTTCACTACATCCACCCTCAACCCCTCCATCCTCTCTCTCTCTCTCTCTCTCTCTCTCTCTCTCTCTCTGTCTCTATTTCTCCCTTTCTCTTTTGCCCCCTGCTGGTCAATGTCAATAGTCCAAAAAATCTGAAGCATGCTTTAGAACCAGAGAAGAGGTTCACAGGGACCTGAATGTTTAAGGAAAAAAGGTTTATCTAGAACTCTGTATGTTTCATTGGTTCTAATGGAACACACCAGTGGGTTTTCCTTCCAGAGAAGAAGCTCTCCTATCCAGAGAACCCTCAAAGAACCGGGTTTAGAATACAGGAATAAACAGGACAGAATGTCCAAGGTTGCATGGTCTAATTATTATTATTATTATTATTATTATTATTATTATTATGTAAAGAATAAAACACTTCAGGATGTGCTGTTATAGGAAAATAATCCACGAGTTACCATTACCACCCTGAGCTTGATTATTTTCCTCTCACAGCATGTCCCGAAGTTCTTTATTCCTGTTATAGCACAGTCCATAAGTTCTGTTTCACTACATTAACCCTTAACTCAGGGGTTATCAAAGTAGAGGTCTCCTCACAATCTCCTCTTTTGTTTCATTTAATTTTTTAGTAATTAATAATACAAATTTTAATAATATATTATATTATATTATAATTCAATTCAATTCAATTTTATTTGTATAGCGCTTTTAACAATGGACATTGTCACAAAGCAGCTTTACAGAAATAAATGGATTCACAAAAATATATTGTAAATATTTGAATTGATCACTGTGAATTTATCCCTATACAATTATATTTACACAATTAATTAATTAATTAATTAATTAATACAATTACTATAATATAATAAATTATTAATGCAAATATAAATTATATAAATATTAATAATAATTTGTTTTTAAATTCATTTTACAAATTAATATTAATATTGAGTACAGAGTTTGTGTGCTAATGTTTTGAAATGTGTGTTTTTTTTTTTTTGTAATTATAAAAATCTCTCATGTCGCCTTCAAACCTTCAAACTGCGAGCTCTGTTTTCACACCAGTCTCCTGGATTTTCTGGATTAGTGAATACTTTTGAATGTAAGGTCAGAGTTGACAACTTCAGATGCGGTACATGACAACAATCACGATGACAGCGTAAAGTTTTAAGAGCTCGTCAGCATGTTTAATATCACTGTGCATGAACTCACTAAACATTTTACAGCCCGATTTGACGGACAGAGAAGTTTTGGCTTTTTTTCACTTTTAAATCTTCTGGATGTACATAAAATACACAGTGAGGGTGTGAACAGTGCCGCTCGTGTTGTGTAAACATAAACCAAGTATAAACCAGACTCTGCTTGGCGCTGGACCGTATCACACCAACCCTGTGTGGATTATTTTCCTATAACAACTCCACACTTCCCACTAGATTGATGAGTCAGTGAAAGGAATATTTTTTTGATTTTTAGTCACTTATGTTACACATAGTATGTATGTTACTGACAAAATGTTCAAATGTTACAGTAGTCCTTTATTATACATCTGGGATTTGAAAAAGTGTAGCATGGTCAAGGCTTGGAGTCTCTCCAAAAAGTTTGGGAACCCTCCATCCTTTCTCTTTTTTAGTGTGTTAAACTGTCTCTTTCTCTTTTGCCCCCTGCTGGTCAATATCATTAGTCCAAAAAAAAAAAAATATATATATATATATATATATATATATATATATACACACATATATGTGTGTGTGTAGAGAGAGAAGGCTTCAGAACTTCCAGACCAGGAATGCAGCATTTTTCTTTTGGTTTGCTCCAGATCAAGACACTCATAATCTCGGGAACAGAGTGTAAGCGAGTTTAATAATGTGCTACCGGCTGTGTGTAGGTTCAGAAACACCGCAGTGTGTGTATCATGAATGTCCTGCAGGGACACATGGTGTAATGCCACGGTTTTCCATTTCTCTCCGGCCTGCAAACAGGTGCATAGGCTTTATTACAGTCCACAATTAGCCTATTTATTTTCATCACATTTTTATGAATATGACATGCACTTGGTCATCCGCAGGAACTTTTGAAAACCTGCTTTATAAATTACCAGAGGAGTCACAAGTATCACTAAGTCATTATTTTGGTGTGATTTCTCAATGCTTTCTACACGTAGCAAGAAAAAAAAAAAGTAGCATATGAGATTTAAGTTTGAACCAGTGGAAAATATTTTTTAACTGAAATTAATAGAATAAAATAACTAAATAAAATACACAACAAAAATATTCATTTTAAAGTAACCCCCATACTCATTGTCCAATTTTGTATATTATATACTACACAAAAACCTCGTGTATACTACAGCACTGTTGAATTCTTCTGAAGGTGTTGATTTATTTTCCGGTACAGCAGCTCTGACAGCAGCTCTGACTGTAATTCAAATCACAGGTTTATATTATTAATGCACTCCTTGTAATATTTTATCACTTTTATAGTAACAGGGATTTTTTCGACAGACGCTCCACATAATCGGATTAAAAGACGTGTCCAGTCACTGATATGATAAAGTTTTCTGTAAGCAGATACAGAATCTATTTCGCATTTTTGCAACAAATCTAAAATGTCAGTGCTTTGTAACGGCTGGAAGTTTGCCGACATGGAAAAGTCTTCAAGACGGAAAAATCTGCGTTTCTCTGGATACATAAAATTTGGATGTCGCTTCAAAATGAGTGAAATAATCCAAAGAATGCAGTCTATTGTAAATAAGAAATCAGGCACAGCTTTAGATCTTCAAGCATGAGAGCTTGATGGTATAATAATAGTTACCATTTATTTGAAACCCAGCAGTTTTGGCGCTAAAGACTAAACCAAATTCTTGGCAGCGCTAAAGCCTCCGAGCCGACATTATATTCCTCCCCACTCTGATTAAGCTACCAAAAAAGAAAGATTGCGTGTGTTCAGATCTTGAGCAGAGCTGGTATGTTTTACCAGAGACGTGGTATGACTTTGTGTATTTTGAAGTCTAAGACAACGAGAGCCTGTTTTCCTTGGACTGGTGCTGCACAGCTGCGGGAGAACTCTCCGTCTGATTAATGTTTTGGTGGACGAATGAGTCCGATGGCTTGCAGATGTGGCTCGCCTTGAGCAGCAACGCTGCGCTTTCAAAGGTACATGAAATCATGCAGATGCTGGTGGAACTTTGCATCATGGGAAGGAATAAGTGGGGTTTTTTGGTTTGTTTTTCAATCCAAGCCTGTGGTGTTATTCCAGGCTTCTAATGCATGCCATACTGATTGCATTTCAAAAATTCTTTACCAGTTCACGTGCTGTTCACGTGCTATCAAAAAGATTTGAGTTTTGTCTTTATATTCCTTTTATTTCATACATTCACCTTAAGTAACTTCTTGGTCAGTGGTGACTCCAGAGTTTAATCTGGGAACACTGAGTGTGAGGCGGGGATACACCCGGAACGGGGCACCAATCCGTCACAGGGCACCATGCACACACACTCACACACCAAGGGGCAATTAATCATAGCCAGTCCATGTACTGGTATGTTTTTGCGAGGTGGGAGGAAACTGGAGAACCTGGCGGAATGCTCCTTGGCACGGATTCTACAAGTCTGTGGAACTTTACTGGAATGATGAGCACCATTCTTCCAGAAGATTTTCCCTCAGTTGGTGTTTTGATGATGGTGGTGGAGAGCGCTGTCTAACACATCACTCCAAACTCTCCCATTGCTGTTCTACTGGGTTGAGATCTCATGTGTGTGTGTGTGTGTGTGTGTGTGTGTGAAGGCCATAGCATATGATTAATATCATTTTCATCCTCATCAAACTATTTAATGAGTCCTCGTGTCCTGTGGATGGGGTGGAATCATCCTGGAAGAGACCACGTCCATCCTGATAGAAATGTTTCATCATAGGGCACAGTCAAGAGAACTTTCTATTGTTTTGCTGTGGCGCTTCCCACTGGGACAAGTGGAGCCAAACCATATGAGCAAAACTAAATAAATAAATGCCCCCCACATCATAACTGAGCATTTTATTTATCGCTCTAATTCCATACCATTTTAAAGCATGCTAGTCATTACTTGATATGAATCATTCAGTAATTACAGTGAAACTAATAGGAGATGTATATAGAGATACACCAAGATCCTAGAGGTTTAAGGGGTTAAACCACTGCTACCATGATATAATCTCTGAAACTGGGCCAAACCAGCGTCTCCTAACTACCACACCCTTCGTAAAGCCCTTTAGGCAAAAATCATCGGATCACTGTAAGCTCTCCATAATTGACCTCAGCTTACTCGGTTGATACAAATCCCGCCGGTGTTATTAGGCTGAATTACGGAGGATGCTCCATCATGTTATTATGAATTCTCAGACTATAGAGGAAAAATGAAAACCGGTTTACAGCAGAATATGAGACTCGAGAACATTCGAAGCTAAATTCAGCTGAAAACAATACTGACTTTGGTATCTAAAAAGAAGGAACCAGAAGCTGATATAGTAGTTATATAGTAGAGTTCATAAAATTTCTCCAACACCCATGATTTGTTTTATTTAAACGTCTTCTATCACATATGATTCATTTTCTAACACATACTCATTGTCCAATTGGTATATTTTATAGTATATACTACACAAAACCTCGTGTATACTACAGCACTGTTGAATTCTTCTGAAGGTGTTGATTTATTTTCCAGTACAGCAGCTCTGACAGCAGTGCTGACTGTAATTCAAATCACAGGTTTATATTATTAATGCACTCCTTGTAATATTTTATCACTTTTATAGTAACAGGGATTTTTTCGACGGACGCTCCACATAATCGGATTAAAAGACGTGTCCAGTCACTGATATGATAAAGTTTTCTGTAAGCAGATACAGAATCTATTTAGCATTTTTGCAACAAATCTAAAATGTCAGTGCTTTGTAACGGCTGGAAGTTTGCCGACATGGAAAAGTCTTCAAGTCGGAAGACTCTGTGCTTCTCTGGATACATAAAATTCAGATGCCGCTCCAAAATAAGTGAAATAATCCAAAGAATGCAGTCTATTGTAAGTAAGAAATCAGGCACAGCTTTAGATCTTCAAGCATGAGATCTTGATGGTATAATAATAGTTACCATTTATTTGAAAATACATGATTTTGGTTTTTATCCATATGGTTCTGTGTTGAAACTTCGTTTTGTAATCCAGTTGCTATGCAATGAAAATTAGAACCAGATTAGCACTTTGTACTATAACATTGTTCATCTTAAAGGAATACTTGAACGCTTTCCAACCTATTTGCTGTCTAACAAATCTGTAGCATGTGTGCTCTTGCTTGGACAAGAATTTCATTGTACTAAAAAAAAAAGAACAGAAAATCATTGAATGGATGTTTTTTATACTACGACATTGTTGAATTCTTGAATCTGATTGGTCAGAAGGTGTGGATTCATTTTCTGTAACAGCTCTGACAATAGTGCTGCTTTGTTTTGGGCCTCTTGACACCTCTCCGTTGTTGATTATGTTCCTATAACAGCATTTATTCCTTACATACAAATATTCTAGCGCATAATCATTCATTTTTAAGTCGGAGTTTTGTGCAAATTAAGTTTGAACTCTTTACAATTCATCTTCTCAGTGATGGAAGAAAGTGTGGTTATGTGTTGTACACTCTTAGAAGAAATAAAAGGGTTCTAGATTGGAACAATTTCTGAAATTGTAGGGTTCTACCTAGAACCTTTAAGGGTTTCGTCAAGAGAAGGAAGAGAGAAGCTTTAAAGGGGTCTAAGTTGTTTGGATCTGATGGTGCATGGAGATCACAAAACATGGAACGTGTTAGAATCACTTGGTTAAAATTTTTCTGTCATAAAGTCTCAAAATAAAGCCCTATTCAGATTGGATTTGTTTTCCCCCCAGGGAGAGCTGGGGTAATATTATTAATGGAGTATCTCTGGGATTTGATTCTGGATTGAGATTAAGACCATCATTTTGAATTAGCTTTATATACAGTACTGTGCAAAAGTCTTAGGCACCCTATTATTTTTAGTACAAACTTTGTTATAGATTTTTATTTGATGACTTCTACATTATCAAGTCATTTTAGATTTCCAAACATTAGTTTCCCAGCACAAAATGTTACAGAAAAATGTTTGTATGTCAGTAAAGAAAGCTGCATATTACATAAGAGACACTTTTCAGAAAAAAACATAATAAAGGCTGCTGGGTTTTGCTGCAAAAATAAGAAGCGACAGTCAAAGTCTCCAGAAGAACTGTGGCTGCTTCTGCAAGATGCTCAGTAACACTTACAGCTCATTTCCTTATAAAACTGCACACATTGTACCTGAGACTAGTGATTTCTTTTTAAAGCAAAGGGTCGTCAATATTGACTTTGTTTCATTTATTACTGTTTACTGCTCTTTGTAGTATTTTTTTCTAATGTAGAAACATTTAATTTCATTATTTTTGAAGGCATCTTTGTTCTACAGCATTTCTTTTTGCACAGTATTGTATAATGGAGATTTGGTTGGAAAAAATATAGTCGAGTATTGTAAACATTGATGTTTATTAATGGAATTCAACAACTGTCCTTAGACTTTTGTTATAAATAAGTTAACTAAGGTTGTGTTCTTTTCTGAGTACAGGGAAACATGCTGATTCATGTCTGTGGAAATCACACATACGCTACAGATGCATGAGATTTGGTGGAAAAATGCTGTTTTTAACTAGGCATGCATTGATACCGATACTGATACCGATACTTACTCATACTAGTACTAAGATATCAACATCTCATACCATGTGATAGTATGTGACATAAGCCTAGCGTATGTTGTCATGCTAACAAACAGACGACGAAATGACAGCAATCTGGATATATTTCACAATTCATGATGGCAATCAAAGCAAAGCAGACTGCAAATTGTGCTCTGTGAAAATATCAAGAAGAGGAACTACAGCACCTTCCTACAACGTACCCTGATAAAGCTTCTGAAACATAAAATTCAGCACTAGGACTTCATTGCTAGCGGCACACTGCAGCAACCAATGCCGCAGCACATGCCGGCTAGGTGAGAAAAAAATGTCTACAGACAACACTAGGTGAGTGAAAATAACAGCTCTTACCCTGTATGTTGTTCTTGATGATCAGCCACTATTGGTCATTGAGAACGAGGAAGCTGACACAATGAGAGCAATGAAACATACTTTACTTACAGTATATACAGAAACACTTTTCAGAACAGAAACAAAAACCGCTCTTACTTGATCAAAGGTAACTGATGTAGCTAGCTAATGCACTTTATTTAAAATCAACTAGCTAATGGTATAAAGAACGAGCCTAGTAGCTTTAGTGTATAAACATGCATGTGTGCATGTTTTGTGGCCACTGTTTAAACTGGGGAAACATAAATAGCTAAATGATAGCTAAATAATAAGTTTCATGGCATCGTCAAAGAAGATGAAGCAAGTTTGGCATCAGGATCGGTATCTGTATTGATGCATACCAAAAACATACTCGTGCTCAGTCTGAAAAAAATGATATCTATGCATCCCTAGTTTAACTGTCAACTAAATCTCTGTGTTTAGCATTAACGCTGTCCCTCGTATGCACAGTGAACTGAAGTAGGGATATTCAAATGCCATTACGTTCCAATATGCCCTCAACCCCCGCCAGCGCAAGATGTGGTGACACTACAATCAAAAACGAAGAGGGAGAATTTGGGGGAAGCTATGAGAAGCTCAGAGGCTCTAATAAAATGTAATCCTATTATGTGGTTTCCCCTAGAGGGCGGTGATAACAAACGTTTTCCTAATAACACAACGAGGCCATTCCCAAATGGGGAGCTTCTCTTCTGGTTGCCTCCTGTGGCCACTTATTAGCTTCTCCAGGGGTCGGGGGGCAATCAAATATCACACCAACCATAACCAAGAGCTTCTCGAGTTCTGCTTCCTGTTTTAGAGAACCACAATTAAACTAGAATGACCAAACTAACCAAAATTGACTGTCACTACAATCGTTCACTTGCTAAAATAAGTCCTTCGCTAAAGAAAATTTGATTAAATATTGAATAGGATGTTAGTCATTGACTCTGACCTCAGCTTTTGGTAGCAACAAAGCAATGGTTAAGCAAAACAAATGCCTTTCATCACACTTCAGTTGTGCTAATATGCATTGTTTCTCTTGCCATATGTCTCGGGGCTCCTGGGTAGAAGGAGCGAGGCGGGGGGAGCGGAAGTCGGATTTGGAGAAAGCGATAGGTGGTGGTACGTCTCAGGAGGAAGCCAATCACACAGTCTCCACCCTCATCCTGCCACAGAGCCCTGGGTGGACTCAGGTGCACTATGCACATGCTAATAACGCCTAAACTTGTTTGCTGATGGATTCAGTTCCAGAGTATGAAAAAAAAAATTATACTTCTCCAACGAGCAACAAACCTAGGGACTAATAAATCAGTTTTCTGTTCTCGTCAGAAGATAGCTGTGTTCTAGGTGCTGAAATCATTGACATAGTGCATCTGGTATGACTAGACCGCTAATTCCGAAATATTGAACCACAATGTGCTGTGTAAAACAATTGACAAGTTAGTAAGTGTAAAAATATGGTGTCCAGATTAGGGGTTGGCTTAGCGTCATGAATTCCTCTTCTTTGGGAGTGGCATGTTTCAAACTGCTATGGTTTTGTGTTCATCTCATGTGTTTTGTTTTGATTTTGAGTCTTGTCTCCACCGTATCCTGTGATTGGTATATTCCCTGATTGTGCTCACCTGTTCTCTGATCAGCCCTTGATTATCTATTTTTATCTATTTAAACCCTGTTGCGAAGTTTTATCATGACTTTCAAGTCCAAACCTTGTTTTTGAGTTCCGTGCATAGTACTTTCTGGTTTTGACCCTCGCTCATGTTTTCTCTTCTAGCTTATGGATATGCCCTGTTTGATGTTATCTGACTGTTTTGAAATATTGACGATGATTATTGGATTACTCCATATAAACACGTTTACATTACACTTAGACTACTCAATTAATACATTCACTAGTAGCTAGTAGTATAACCATGCGTCACAATGCAAAAAGACCAGTGGTTTGAGCACCAGCGATCCCAATCTGTGCATCCCATAGAGTTAAAATATTTAGAGAGCATGCTGGTCACATGATCGCATGCTTTTGTGGAGCCCGTGGATTTCGGGCATTTGGGCCGACTTTGGAGCTCTATTTCCAGTTAAAATGATGCCTCAGGAGCTGCTACAGAACTCATTATGTTTCAAGCAATAATTTTTCCTGGGTCAGAGACATTGTTTATTCAATCAATTTTGGGGAGAATTTATAAATTTTTTTAAATGTATTTTTAAGATATGGTAAACCTGTAGTGCATTTTGTTTACAATATTAAATCTCTAGCAATTTTTGATTTATTTAGTTTTATACAGACAAAAATGTACATTGTTTTGCATTGCTTATGTTTCAGAAATAAAAAAGGAGTCTTTTCAGTCCTAATTTTTCTTCATTCAAATTTTGAACGGAATTGAATCGAATCATGGAGCCAGTATCATGAATCGAATCGAATTGAATCTTGACCGGATTGTATCATTATACCCCTAGTAGTCACTGCAGTGGGGATGTTGCCAAGTCAGGTTAAAAAGTGGAAAGAAAAAAACTTTAAGGTGATAAGGAAATGCCAGCTAAACTTATTTCATTGCTCTGGAAATATTTCCAACTAGATGAAATCAATTCTATAGTGAACTGCACATTCATTCTCAGAAAAAAGGGTTTTGGAAGTTTGGGAAGTTACTTCAAGGATAGATGGATATGGTCCATTTATATTCCATTTTATTTTAATTTATGTACCATAAATTATTTTTAATGGTACACTATATCCATGTTTCTAGGTGAAAGACACATATTTTTAGATGTCTGATGCTAAAAAGTCACCTTATGATGTCACAAATATATGTTATGCTAAATGAAGTGATGTTTGAGAAAAATGTAGTGAGCAGAAAGCGAGATGTATCTTAAAATTAAAAGTTGAAAGTTTTAGGTAAAAGAAGAACTACAGAAATAAATATGAAGATGCTTAAAAATCAGACTTAAGTACATTGTACTTAGTCATTGTACTTAGTTTCTTCCCACCTCTGACTGCACGACTAATTTTCCACTAACTATCCATACACAAGTGTAAAATAGTAGTAGAAAGATCTTAGAAAGAAAAACACGTACATGAATTGTAGTCGAGGAAAGACACTAAGAGTAGAAATGACAATTCTGGTTATGTCAATTTTTCAAATTTTTAAATTTGGGTAATTTGCATGTATGATACATCTATATATGGTAGATCTTCTCTTAAATGACAATAAATGTCCAAAAAAATCCAAAAATGTATATTTCATTGTTTATGTCCACTTTTGACAACCGTAGAAACTTTAAGCTCCGCCCACTTGCCACAAACATGCCAAGTTATATATTGCTGAAAAGCTTGTTTCTTGAAATATATGTCCATTTAACTGGAATTATGATATACATGTTAATTTCCTTTATAAACCTTACAAACAGCATCCACTAGAGTAGGAACACGTGAAATCACATTTTAGTTTTTTATTCAGAAGCAAAAATCTCAGATTCTAGATGACCTGCTTTATGAAATTTTACATGTTTATTCCTTTCCCTAATTAGAAAGGATGTTACTGTGGAAGTACTCAAAATGTTGATTATTATTTGATTATTTTCAGTAACCCTTCAGTAACTCTTTGTTTCTAAGAGTGTAGCATCAAGTACTTGGATTGGAAGGCAGTTATAGAGAACCAGTGAAGTGAATCCTATTTTATTGTAAAAGTAAACTTAAGTAAAATCCAGTACGTTCCAGATATTTGATAGGGATGATAACTTTTGATCCTTACATTTCTGAATTTCACTTTTGGTTAAATATTGTTACGCCACAGCGCCTTTGAATGCTGAATTCTGATTGGCTGTTGAGCAGCTCTCACAGTAGTTCTTTCTGTAATTCAAATCACAGATTTATATTAATGTGCTCATTCTCATATGATATCGTTTCTATAGTAACACAGGATGGCAGTTGCTCCACGTAGACAGATTTTAAAAAGAGGTTTATTTATCATTTTTGGAAGGAGTCTCCAGTGTCAGAAGTAAAGCTGTAACTTCAATTTTACATTAAATGCAACTATAAACAGATAAAAATTACAGTGTCGTTTTTTAATAGATATAAAAATATTGTTAGTGTTGGCAAATTGCTGGACTAAACACTTCAGGATTTCGCATCGGGCCACATCACACCATCACATCGTTGATTATTTTCCTATAACAGCATGCGCTGACGTGTTGTATTCCTTACTTGAGGTGTTTGTTCAAATCTGGCCCTTATTTCACCACAACTTCTGGGATTCTTCCAGGTTCTCGTCTCTGATGAATAACTTTTCCCCGGTTGCTGTGTTCTCATAGGCTACACTAAAATATTTACCAGCACAGCAGGATGAGAGGATCTCAGTGTCATTCTCTTCACATTGACTTGTCATTTCTCAGGGTTACTGAGTGAGTGAGTGAAGAAATACCACCAGGTCTCACAATAATAAATGTGTATGCATATGTGTGTGTGTGTGTATGTGTGTGTAACCTTTCATTAGTGCTCATATTTGTTTGTGTGTATCAATCTTTCAGGATTGTCTCATGGCACTGCCTGCACGATGTTGTGTGTGTGTGTGTGTGTGTGTGTGTGTGCATATGAGAGTGCGAGAATGTCGCGTTCCTTCCTGTTCCTGTAGCATGAGGCGAGCCCAGAGTGGGCGACTCAAGGCGCTTTGGAGAATCAAACAATTTCACGCTGCTACTGGAGGAGGAAATGAACTGAGCCCAGAGCAATAATAAAATTATACAAATGTTATTACAGCCTCGCCTGCTACTGTCCTACTTTAATTCAAATGTGAGGACTCGAGGCGGCCCTGGTGGCACCGACCTTCCTGAATAAACCAACATTAGCTTACGTCTAAATTATTAAGGAAGTCGGAGACTTTCTTGTTTATAGAATGAATTATTAAACCGGTGTTTAACGACGCTATTTCTCCACCATTCCCTCAAATATTAATTGCTAATGATTTCTACGGTCTGAGTTTTATGTCTTTGCTGTTTTCCTTTTCAAGCCATCACAAACTCCTCAGAATCCTGAATATAACAAAACCTTGGGCTTTTCATGCTGTCATACGCCTTAAACATACAGGAAATAAAGCTGAAGATGAAGCCGTTAACATTTTTTCTGGTCTATTTTTGTTTTCATTCCCAGTGACCAGGTGCAAATGACTTCTGTGGCCATATAATTCAAACAGCCAAATCCTTATAGCCTAAAAAGGAGAGATCTAACAATTAATTCTCAGGCACGGTGTAAATAATGACATGCAGCAGCGACAATACAGATGAAGCAGGATTGGGAATGTGAAGGTGAAGTAATGAAACATCAAGAGGCTTGTGATGGGACAATAAATAGAATAAAAGACCAGAATAAAAGACATGTATCATAAACCTACCAGTGGGTCATATTTTTCAGAAGAATATTTAGTGTAGAAAATGTAGTATCTGTTCAAATTCTATTCTAACGAAGCATTATTCTACTCTATTCTACTCTATTCTACTCTATTCCATTCTATTACACTGAGGTTCTACTCTATTCTATTCTATTCTAATGAAGCATTATTCTACTCCATTCTATACCACTGAGGTTCTATTCTATTCCACTGAAGTACTATTCTATTCTATTCTATTGAAGCATTACTCTATTCTATTCTACTCTATTCCATTCTATTCCACTGAGGTTCTATTCTATTCTATTCTATTCTATTCTATTCTATTCTAATGAAGCATTACTCTATTCTATTCTACTCTATTCTACTCTATTCCATTCTATTCCACTGAGGTTCTATTCTATTCTGTTCTATTCTATTGAAGCATTATTGTACTCTATTCTAGTCTATTCCATTCTATTCCACTGAGGTTCTATTCTATTCTATTCTATTCTATTCTATTCTAATGAAGCATTACTCTATTCTATTTGATTCTATTCCACTGAGGTTCTATTCTATTCTATTTTATTCCACTGAAGTACTATTCTGTTCTACTCTATTCCACTGAAGTCCTATTCTATTCTATTCTATTTTACTGAAGTACTATTCTGTTCTACTCGATTCCACTGAAGTCCTATTCTATTCTATTCTATTCTAAGGAAGCATTACTCTGTTCTATTTTATTCTATTCCTTTCTATTCTAATGAAGCATTATTCTACTTTATTCTATTCCAATTAAGCACTATTCTATTCTATTCCATGCTGATTCATTCTAATAAAGCATTATTCTATTCTATTCTTTTCTATTCTAATGAAGCATTATTCTATAAATTCGATTCAGTTTTATTGTAATGAAGTATTATTCTATTATACTGGATTTCTACTCTATTTTAAAGAAGCATTATTCTATTACACTCTATTCTATTCTAAGGAAGTATCATTCTATTCTACTCTATTCTAATGAAGAATTGTTTTTATTGTATTGTATTGTATTCTGTTCAAACTTTATTCTCGTCTCTTCTATTATATTCTATTGTATTCTATTCTACTTCATTCAATTCTAATGAAGCATTATATAAACATGACATGACATTATACTCTGTTCCTTTCTATTCTATTTAACCTTTATATTATTCTGTACTGTTCTATTCGATTATATTCTAATGAAAAATGATTCTTTTAAACTCTACTCTATTCTATTGTACTCTATTCAACCTTCTTCCGTTCTATTCTAATGAAAGATTATTCAATTCTATTCTTTTCTTTGGTTCTCAGTTTCTAAAGAGGTTTAGTTTCTACATGGAACCTTTTCCGAAAGGGAAACCCTCCGTTGTAGGTCTCTGTATAGAGCCTTTAAAAGTTTCAAACTGAATAACATTTTTTTTCTTTTTCCCAACAGTGTGTTCTATCTGACTCACTTGGTGGCATGCTTTTGCTCTGCTACTTTCTCTGATTGTCATTTGAACAGCGGTGACATGTTTGAAGTCGGGTCTGCGATCATTCTGAATTCTCTTTGAGTGTGTGCTTGTCAGACATCCTACATGCCGTGCAGATTCAAACACACACACAGTGAACAAGACATAATACTAAAAAAAGTTTCTGCAACAAAATAATGCTGATCTGCAGAGAATGAGTGCTAGTGCAGAACCCTGTTCCTCAATGTGCATTTCAACATTACCAGCATTTCCAGCCATCTTTATTACATTTCCAGGTTTGGATTTGTTACTGTACTTAAGTCTCGTTTTTCAATATCCGTAGTTAAGTTTTTCACTTACTTCCTACATTTCTAAAGGAAAAACCTTCGCCTCACTACATTTTCTCTACAATCATTTATCTGTAAAGTCATACAGTGATGTTTTAGCATTTAAATCTGAATTCTGAACAAACTATTTAGCTATTATAGCTATTAGCTATATAGCTATTATTATAATAGCTATATAGATATTAGCATTCAGCTAGATTGTATGAGCGTTACTAGCATACTAGCTAACATATGAGAGATGAGAAGTAAACTTTGCAATTCTTTGGTTTTTCTGTGAATCATTTTCTTTTGGGAATTTTTCTTGTTCTTTTACATTTGTACTTTACATGTAGAAGTTTATACTTTCCCACTTTATCTTAACTTGAATTTGAAGCTGAATACTTCAGGATTTATTTTAAATGAGTAATTGCACTCTTAATCAAGTATTTTAACCACCTCTGGCTAAGAGCCTGGTTCAAGAGTTCATCTGAACCCACACCCTTCCTGGTTATTAGAACCTTATCCACTGCACTCCCACATACTTCCTTAAACTTAGTTCTGCTGTTCATTTATTTTCCTACTTGTGTTAATGGTGGATTGCATGATTAGTGGCTCATGCTGAAATGTGTGGCACAGCGAGAAGTTTGCTTCGTCCTTGTTTGATAAATGTGCCGTAAGGTTAAAGCCCCCCTCTGCCCCGACTCCCCCCACACCTCCGGTGTTGTATACACAATGAGGAATATTGACACCTTCTCAGATTGATGTCCTCATTTACAAACCTAATAAAGATGATTGACTTGAGATGGAGTAAGAACCGGGTTGCAGGGGCTGAGAGGTGAGAGGGTAGGGGGCTGCTATACATTGTGGGCTTTTTATACGTAGAAAAGGGACGATGTGAAAGAAAAAGACTTATCAAGAGGTCAGTGACACTGATGTAATAGAAGAATGAAGGATAATCGTGGTAGCGGATGTTAGTTTCAAACCCTGCAGTGTCCTCTGCTGGACAACAATAAACTCACAGACACACACACAAACACACACGCACAAACGCACAATGACCCAGTACTAGCAGGATGTGGTCTACACTGCCACCTGGTGTTTTATTCTATGTTTTCTATGTTTTATTCTATGTTTCTATGGTGTTTTATTATATGTTTTTTTCATGAAAATCTTTCTCTAAGTGCTAAGTTATAATTGAAATACCTAGCCTTTTTAAAAAGCCTTTTAATACTACGTATGTTTGTCTTCTAATGCTACCAGTTGGTTGTGGTGAGCACCATCTTCTCCACAGGAGTACACTGTAGCATTGAAGCAGGCGATGCCAGCCAATTGAACAAACTTGGACCAACATGGACTTCCTGGAATCAGTTGTGCAGGAGAGGATGCTGGCTAAACTGCTGCTCATCATATACAGTGTCTCCAATTCCCTCAATGAATGCCCAATCATGCAGCGCAACACTTTCAGCTCCAGAATAATCCAGCAACGGTGAAGCCAGGAGCTCCATACCTACTGTTATCAGACTGCACAACTCATCCACCCCGTGTCAAACACGTTTTGTAGTACAATATACAATAACACATTCACATATTCCTCTAGTGCAGGTTTCTTTCAAACTTTTTTTTGTAGCCAGAGACACCTTTAACTGTAAAATAAATTCCTCGAACCCCCTCAGCCCTGATTTATTTCAGGAACATTATTTAGTAATAGTAATATTAGTCGTAGTAATAATATTTTGTCTATTTATTGGAGCCATAGCTCTGTTTATTCCTGAACCTTCCCTTGACAAAGCACATTAGGTCCAATGTGACATAGACCTATTTGTTTTTGAGTTATTGTGGTTTGGATTAAACTTGCTCAAATTCAGTCTAACAGGCTAAAAACTATAAGAACTAAATAGTTGCGATTCACTTACCTGGGGAGTGTAGTCTACAGGAGTGGTGGCAGTGAAAGAGATGTAGTAGTAAGATGGATCTAGAAGGAGGGAAAGATATCCCTAAAAAACAAATTGCATCTTTTTTAACTCCAGTGTCAAGACTGTATACAGCTAAGACCTGGAAACAACAAAAAGGGCTCTTGAGCAGACTCCAAGTTTACATCAACAAGATACTAAACATGGCCAAGAAAGATCTCCAATGTAGAGATCAAAATTGTGGAGAAAAACAAACCAGCTACCTATTGGAGAGATCAAGAGCAGAAAGTGGAGATGGATTGGTCATACTCTAAGGAAGCCAGCAAGCAGCAACACCACACAAGCACTCAGCTGGAACCCACATGGAGAAAGATGTAGGCCAAAGAACACCTGGTGGAGAGACACAATAGCAGAGGTTGAACGGAGTGCATACACCGGGAAGCAACTGGAGAAAGTTTCACAACCGTGAAACCATGGCTGAAAAGTCGAAAAGTGGTCTGTGTTCCCTAGAAAAGGCCTACGCTAGTAAATAAAGTGTTATCTCATTGACATACATTTTATTACATTTTAGAAAGTCACTTTATTACATCACTTTTCACTTTTCACTTTTTTAAAATTATTACTATTATCACTTTTCTTGTTAGTAACTTAGTTCGTCTTTTTTCTATTTTTTATTTTTATGTACTTACTTACTGTCTAGCAGTATGTGTCCTTGTAATTTGATGTGCCTTGCACTTCCGTGACAAATCAAAATCCAAACCAGACTGACAGACCATGAGGAGATTTACAGCATATTTCTTTGCCATTATTCCAATGTTGCAATGCAACCAAAAATAACAATATGCCTATTTTTGGGATGTTCACCAGTCCACGATGTGACATCCACTAACAGTCAAGTGAGCAGCTCTACAAGCTGCTTGAATTCTCTTGATTTTCTGTCTTAAACCATCATTATTTAACCTTTATTACTGATAATAAATAAATCTTATCTAGACAAGTTAGGCTAGTTAGACTGTTGTTATGGTTGCAGTTTGCACTGATTTTTTATATCAGTGTGAAGGCACCCTCATCCCGCTTTCACAAAATCAGTCATGCATAGTTCATTTTTTTCCACCAGGTTAATTCCAGTGAATTTTTTTTGATGCAATACTTCCTGTATTTTGCACATGAAAATGCCAATTTCATTAAACTCCCATCTCATTTCTTTATGATTGGCTCAGAGAGGGTGAAGATCAGCGGAAAGTTGAGACATTGTTCAATCCTTTTGCCAGATCCTAAAAAAACATAAAGGAGCTGCTGCATTGCTGCATTTTCTTCTTTACAATTTTGTAAAAAAAAATGACACCTTATCTTGATATAAACATAAATAATTTTAATTCAGTTTGAGACAAATTTAAGCCAAAATGATACAATAATCATAATAAACCTCTGATTATCATAGAAATGCAGTTCAATAGCTTATAGAGGTGTGTGACGATAGTTCATAATAGTCTGTGCAACATTATATTCCTCAGAAGCATGTTATAACACTTTATACTAACGTGTTATCTGTATTTGGTCCTGCAGTCCATAAACACAGTGAAATCTACCATGGCTATGATAACGGATCATAAAATAATTTCTCAACAACAAAGCATTTAAAGGTGTAATGTAGATGCAGGCCACACCCCTGTTGCGATTTTGCAACCAGTTGTTTGAAAATCAAAAACAAAAAAGAAAAAAAATGATTTTGAGATGATTGCTTGGCAAAATACAGTCTAGATCTAAAATTCTATGCTAACAGCAATAAACTGAGGCTTTTCAACCTGAGGGTCCTACTGACCTGCCTTAGACCACCCTTAATCCCTGACTCAGTACATCATTATTATTTCAGTTAATGCAGTGTGCTGTAATTTTCTTGATGAGCACAGAATCAGCTTTCTATACAAGTTATGACAATAATCCATTTAGGTCAGGGTGAGAGCTGGATTTGTGGGATTCTTATTTTATGAAGATCACTGGATGATGAGTGTGGGGAATAAAATCAATCAAACACAGCTGTGATGATGGACAAACAAACATAACATTCATTAACATGAACATACAGCATTCATTCGTTCATCCTTAGTAACTGCCTGGTCAGGGTTGAGATGGTTTAAAGTAGATGACTAATTTGTTTTTATTTTGGGAAAAAGAACTAACAAAATGTGTTAGAAAATATCGCAGGCAGATATATAAATATAATAACTGTGTGAGTGGAATTAAAAAAAAATGTCTCATGCACATCTTGAGTTGAGACCAGTTGAACTCGAGTGATGTAGCTGAGGTTGAGGAACTGTTAGAATTCACAGGACATGCTAACAGTGCTGGCATTTCTAGGTTTTATCCAGGGTTTCCAGGGGCAGAGTGGTCGGGTTCACATTTAAATAAAAAAAAAAAAAAAACTTTCCAATTTAGGCAATGGCAACTTTGGGTTTAAATCGGAATACAGACACAAATATTTGAAGCATTAAACAGACAGATAGTGGCATTGTGTTACATCCCTAGAAGACACTTGCAGATGGTTGTGGAACGTTGCGTTGTTGCGTTGAACTGAACACAGATAGGACGCTCGTCAGCTCAAGTACTCTTTGCTGGATGTGCTGAAAGGACGTGACCTTCTGGGGACAAGGCTTAGGGCTTAATAGAAGCCAAAAATGCTAACTGTGTTAATAATCAAGATAAATTTAGTACATACAGTATCTTTAGGAAAAGTGGTTCCAGCATGCTTTTAGTCATCATTAGCCAGCATGATTTCATTCATTGTTAGCCACATTAAGATTGGATAAAGTGCAGAATTCCTTGGCATACTGATGATGGAGACATGTTACACATTGGTCTCCTTCACCAGCATGATTGACAGTTATACAGAGGACAACCCGTCACCCGCGACATCCTCTTTCTTCTCCCCTTTCTCCATATCTGTAGAAGAACCAGGGCTGATTGTAATATCATCTGGTTCTCCAGCATGCTGGCTGATGGAACACTCCACCTCTTTGTATTTTCCTGAAGAATCTTTGATGAACATCTCTTTGCAGCATTTCTTCAGTTCAGGGTCTGGACAGTACAGGTACTCATAGATTGCAGCCGCCAATATGCCACCTAGAATGGGCCCGACCCAATACACCTACAGGAAAGGTCGAACATGCCTTAAATTAGCTAGCTTTGTAAAGTACACAAGGTTAAATCTAGCACCTTAATGGGTTCTTCTGTTTGTCCCAAGTAGAACTTGTTTAGACAAACAGTATCCCTCCAGAGAACCCATGCAAAACAATTTACCTAAGAGTGTACTAGTGTACTAATATTGAACTAGATCCATTAACCATCCAAAGAACCTTACCAAAGCATGAACCATTGGGTCCGACTATATGTCTGTTGCATGCTGGATGCAGTAAAATGACTTGTACAACATTCTTTTGAAGAGAAAAAGGGTTAAATCTAGAACATTAAATTGTTCTTCAGCTTATCCATCCAGAGGAACCTTAAAAGGTTCTTTGTCTAATGCTCACTTTAGGAAACTTACCTATCCTAAACCCTTACCTATCCTAAAGAACCACAGAGGAACCTTTTATTTTCTAAATGTGTTTGCAAATGTTTGTCCAAACTTTAACCCTCCAAAAAAGCCTAAATCTAGAACTCTATAGATTTCTTCAGCTTGTCCCTCTGGGAGAACACTCAAAGGTTCTTTGTGAAACTCTACAACATAATCCCTTTAGCAAGCTAAGAACTCTTAAGTATTCAAAAGAATTCTTAAGGAACACATTTTTTCTAAAATGAATTTAAATGTTTATCCATATTTTAACAAGCTGTGGTAGGTGATTCCCTGTACAACTGTCACATGGCTCCACCCCTCAACCTGTAAGAATCAATACTCTTCGAAAAGAAATGGTTAAATATAGAGCACTAAAGCGTTCTTTGTCTTGAGCCTCTATGGGAACCCCTAAAGCCTATATGTGAACCTTATAAAAGTTGGGGTTTAAAGACAGTACAAAGTAGAACTCCTTTAGGAAGCAAAGAACCCTGAACTATCCAAAACACTTGAGGAGCTCTTTTTTCTAAGACAGCATCTTCATATTTCCTCTCTCTATATAAAATTTTCCCTTCCTGTTGTCATTCCAATGGCAACAAAGACCACGTACTCGTGTTTATTTTGGTTCTGTTCTAGTCCTGTCTCCACCCCATCCTGTCATTGGTTTGTTGCCTGATTGTTTTCACCTGTTCTGTGTTTAATTCTGATTAGTGCATCTAATACCCTGCTGTGTCAATGTCCCATTGAGAAGTCTTATCGTGCAATTAGTCTGAGGCTTGTTCTATTTTTCATAGTCTTTCCTGGATTTGATCCTAGTTCCCATTCCTCAGTTCTTTTTTAATGGATTACCCTGTATTAAGCCTGCCTACCTATGTTTTTTGCTTTGACTCTTATTACGATTCTTGGATTCACACCAATACAAGCACTACTGAGTTTATGCACTTGCGTCCTGCCACACTCTACTCATTTAAAATGCCACACAGGGCTACGAATGGATTTTGCAAGCCTCAGCACATTCTGTACAGTGTTTGACATAGTGTTGTGTAGCAGGCTGGGCCCAAGGGATGCTGCCAAATCACTGGGAACATATGAGTAATGTGACACCATTCTTAATTATAGCAGCACACATAGTAATCGTCTCTGTTTCTTACACCTAGGTTGCATCTGGCCACAACAACAAATCACTAAGTTATTAGGATGGTCAGTTTGGTCAAGGTACAGTATGTATAGCTAATTTTGTAGTAATTGGCCAAGTAGAATGAAACAAGCAGTGCTAGGAAGCTGGTTAGCCAAGGATGCTAGCAATGGATAATCCACAGCCCCACTGTCAGAGGGAAAAATGGGGAAGGTTGTCCTGGGACTGGGATCAAGGGGATCCAATGACTTGTGGAAAAAGCCTGCTTGGTAAAAAAAAAAAAATGTAGGTCTTTCAAAAGTCATTGGAAGTTATTCCTTAATCAATGATCTGAGTGCTTAAAACAACCTGTAAACTCAGTCTTTTCCTAGGCATTTCAAACCATTCTTGCATCACCAAATCAGTATGTTATTTGGCGTGTCAGTATTGTCATAACTGGCTATGTAGAATGAGATGATAAAAAGTTAGATAGCTATCTACCGAACTAACATGGATTAGTAACCACAGATTCTGGGAGGTGGGGCTTCATGTGCATGGGCGTGGATGCGAAATGGGGTGAAAGAGCAAACAAATCATTCCATTGTTTTTGTAGTTTACTTTACAACTGCTAGAGTCCAAAAACTACCATATGTACAGACAAGTGACAAAGTAAAAGGGAGAAAAGTAGTAGCTCTTCTATGCTGTGGGGGGCATTCATTTATTTTTTCTGTCATGGTTTGGGTCCACTTGTGTCATTAAAGGGAAGTGTTACTGGCAATCAATACAAAGTTCTTTGACTGATTACCTTTATCTTATAATTAAACATTTCTGTCCTGATGGAAGTGGTCTCTTCTAGGATGACCCCAGCTCCGTCCAGAGGGCATGATGGCTCACTGAATGTTTTGATGAGGATGAAAGTATAGTAAATCATATGCAGTCACCAGATCTCAACCCACATGAACACCTATGGGAGACTTTGGAACAACAATGTTCCACAACCATCATCAAAACCCCGACAAAGGAAAGAAGGGTGTTCATCGTTCCAGAACAGTTCCAGAGACTATATACTGTATGTAGAATAAATAACAAGGTGCACTGAATCTGTTCTAGTGGCTTCTGGTGGCCTGATATCTTATTAAGACACTTTATGTTGTTTTCTTCCTTTAACCTTTCACCATATGTACCTATAAGGGGCAAATGAATGTAGAACACCTGGTTTGCAGTTCGCTTTCCCAGTGGTTTAGTGGGAAGTTTGAAAATTCTGCTTGGCTAGTTCTTACTCTTCTTTATGTAAAAGCCCAAACATTAGGCTCTAGGACTGGGGTCATGGCCTCTTGCTATGTTCCCAGAGCTGCAAGGGTGTGCAACCATGTCCCAGTGCTAATTATCTCGTCTGATATTTACCAAGCCCTTGATGAGTTGAACCAGCTGTGCTGGTGTAATGGAAAAAAAATAAATAAATACTAGCCATAATTTGAGGCATCAGTGGATTGCCACTGGTATCATATCAGCTCTCCAGTTTGGGTAAAAAGTATAAGATTTCCCATGATCAATAAATTCCCAAACAAGATTTAATGCCCAGTTACTCCATCCATGGCATAGACAACTGATCAGTATGTTGCTCTTATCCTTCCCCAATTCTGTGGTGAAACTGTACAGAATACAAACATGACCAGAGTGATGGCTAAGATTGGGATCAAACAAAACGAGCTGTAATGCTGTCATTCTCCAAGAATTGAACTTGTCACCCCTGCTCTCTTGGCTTCACTAGGATTTGAAAGAATCTGTCAACAGTTCATTTGTCTTAGGTAACCTGGTATCAGTAGTGACATTTCGATTGCCTTATCAACCTTATGGAAAGATATTAAGGTAGCGATGCCCTGGAGCAGTGAGAGATCAGATTAATTGCTCCTGGCAGGAGGACGTGGATATGTGACCTTATTGGATTACACTTAGTGGTACCTTCTCTGCATTCCCTTATGGCATAATTATGCTCCTGGCTAAATTCTGAGCTAGTACATGAGTTCAATTTTAGCATGCAATAACAATGTTAAAGTGGTAATTAATGAATGATTCCAGAATATAACCAGTGCTGTATCTCAGAGTACAAAGGAGTGATCAAGCAAGATGGGTGCTGTTGTTGTTTTCTTTTTCTTACCCAGTGGCTTTCCCAGCTTAATGTGACGACTGCAGGTCCAAAAGAGCGAGCAGGGTTCATGCTGGCTCCAGTGTAAGGGATCTGCAACAGTACACAGCTTGAGATATGGGTATGGTTACATGGTACAAGTCATTAGCATCCCAGACATGCAAGGCCCTGGCATTGGTGTTCATCTTTTGTATTCTAATGGACAATTATATGAACAAGGTCTCCTTTCCAATTCATACTCTTATATGGGAGTGCTGATACAGTGCTGTACAGAGTGAAAAGGGCCTAAATTCAGATTTTTTAAATGTATTTTATTGTATTTCTTGCATTGTAAACATATTCATAACACTTCTTTTTTGTGTTTTCATACCCGAGTGGCAACTTTGCTGTTATAAACTCCCCGATGAGGTTGTGGAATGAAATAAACTCATTTACAAAATCAAATGAGCTGGCTAACTGTAATTCCCGGTTGACAGTGCTGCTTAACGCCTTTCTCTTAAGTGTCTAAATTGGCAAACACAGTCTAAATATCCAAATAATGGTTTTAGGCTGGCAATGTGTAAGTTGTAATTTGTTTGAACATTTACTTCTAAGGAAAAGACAAGAAAAAAGAAAGTGAAGAAGAAACAGAGCGATGTGTTTGATAGTGCTGTATCTAGGCAGCGTTCTGAGAAACTCCAGAGAGAATTTACTTTTGGGAGTCAGTTGCTATGGTCGCACCAACTGTTCAGGTAACAGCGAGAGACGTCAGAGCTTTCCCAATGAGATCAATTGTTTTTAGAGATTTTGGAGCAGTTTAGTACTGAAAAAGATGAACTTTCTGTTCAAATATTTTGTTCTAAAGCTACTTAATTTATAACAACAGACAATCCTTTGCCTCTGGATCTGTCCCCATAGTCAACATAACAAATCTACTGGAGCTAGATAATAAAGATGTATTATGTGTTGTTATGAAGTATTCAGTTTAGGCTTAGATCCAAGATCTACAGAAGGGCTGATCTCAAAATTTCTTAGAATTTTTAATCAGGAAGCTGCTGTATTTTTCAAACTATAAAGCACTCAATACTGGTTGATTAGATGGATCAGATGAATTAGATCACAAAAAAAGCCACTGGAGTGTTATGTTGACTAACCGCAAAAAGATGGCCGATGACTACAGCAAAACCGATGGCGAGGCTGGCTGAACCTTTGAGGTCATTACGTTTGTTGTCGCAGGTGGCAAAAACAGTGAAGACGAGTTCAAACGTGATCAGGAGCTCCACAACCAGGGCGTGACCCACTGAGATACTTGAGTTCACCTGATCAAAAACAGAGGACAGGAAGAGGTTCGCAGTTACATAGTGCGTAATCCAATTCAGATCAGCTGACTGACCATATCCATACATTCAATTTGAATCTTAAACCAGTGTCTCTCAATCCAAATCATGATGTGCATATCACCATATGTTCACAATAGCAACTAACAAGTCACTCATGCTTGTAGTTTGTCTCTTGTAGGTGTGTAGTGTCCACTTAAATAGGAACTAATTGTAGGTTGGAACTAACTTGGGGAACTGAAGTTACTTTCGGACCACACATGAGGTCTGAGGAATCATTTGAGCCAATCATGTGGATTTGTCACTTTACTAGATACTACATAAAATCTCAATTCAAATGTTGCTTGGTGAATGGTTGCCTGTTGCTTGCTAGTGTCATCGCAGGGTAAGAACTTTCCTGCATTTCCAGATCTGGATTGTAGAATCATTTAAGCCATTCAGACACTGGACAGTATAAAGAAGTTCACTCTAATTAATGCTAAGCCACACTGAAAAAGTCTGAGCATAAAGCACATCTTACCGTTGTAACACCTAAACTGCCTTGAACAGCACTTGGTGTAACCAGGAAGAGAATCCCTGCTCCAGTGATGGCGCCCAAACACTGTGCAAGCACGTAAAACAAGGCCTTGGCGAGACTCAGCTTTCTCGTGACTAGCATAGCAGCAGTGACAGCCGGGTTTATGTGGCCTCCACTGATATGAGCGAAACACTGCACCATGGTAGCGATGCTCAACCCGAAACAGAGCGAGATGAGCACCAGGTCAGCAGGTGGTGGATTCTCCTTGTCTGGTGCCCAGTTGATGGTTGAGCCAAGACTAATAAGTACAAAGATTAGCGTGGCTAAGAATTCACCTGAGACAGCACGCCAGAATGCCTTTGTCCAAATGCCTTTAAAAGCTGCCATGATGCTCTTACATCTGCACAATGGTAGGCACCTGAAGAAAACAAAAAATATCAAGCCACCATTCAGTTTATACGCCAATGTTCAGCCATTCAACACTGCTATTATCTGGTGGCAACCAGGGGAGATTGGGTTTCTCATCCTGAGGCTTGATTCTAATCAAACTTTTTCAGCTCATTAATTATTGGTTGTTAAAAGTGAACTGAAATGGAAATATTATGAGGTGTGCTCTAATTGCTATGTCCCTACTTGGGTTATCCTGGTCCCTATCTTCCTTTCACCAATATAAACAATGCAGACTTTCAATACTGCACTGATATATTTTACTTTGTGCCCATGATCTCTAAAACTTTTAAGCTAGCTTGTGTTTCCAGATAATACATGGGCCTAGCTAAAGGGTGGCCAGTGACACCCTAGCATAGAGCATGGCCACCTTAATAAGACATCATTATTATTATTATTATTGTCATTGTTGTTGCTGTTGCTGTTATTGTTATTGTCAGTACAGTTACCAGTGTCATACTACGTGAAATTGAGTGACAAGGTAAATCTCACCATGATTGGCTTGTTTGAATAATAACGGAATGCCCACTACATGTAAATTTTGAAAGTTCATTTCATCATAGCTAACATAGATGCAAACTATTCCCTGGTCTTACTGACCACAACAAACAAACAATGTTCAGATTTTCTTTTTTTAACGTTAACAATATTCATTATTTGGCGACATAGCATTGGATTTCTTCAGTTTGTTATTTGCTACAGTTAGCTAATGATACTGAATGTGTAACCCTAGAGTACGTGATAAGATGTAGCCTAATGTTATGTTAGCTATGACTTTGGTTGTGCCTTTTATCTCCAATAGGGATTCTACTCAGGCCATACACAGATAGTGGCAGCAATACTACTGTATGTCGTTTTCTGTGGATGCAGATTAGTATTTTGCCTAATTTTGCCTAAGATCACAAGTGCCACCCCTGTAAACAATGATAAACGACGGTAATGTAAACATGAACTATTAATAACTATTCCTCATTATTTTCTCTTTACTAAGCATACAGCCCAAACCCTTAAAATCTTGTTCTTAAATATCTTAACATAGTTTAATTCTCAATCTTTACACAACCACACCAAACTTCCTGACACAATCACAAAGTTGTGATAAGGTAGAGAATATCTTCAGCCTAAGAAAATATTGTCCTTTTATGGCCTTGTACATGATAACCCACATCTCCTTCTATAAATATAGAAGTGTTATCTCTGAAAGAAAACATAAACGTTAGCGTTGTAGTTTCGGCTCCTTCCTTCTGGGACCAGCTTCAGTGTAGTGACCAAATTATTATTATTTTTAATTATTTTCCAGTATTATTATTTGTAATTATAGCATGTAAGAACCTTGGAGAACCTGGGCCTTTTAACTGCCATAGTCATATCACTGGGATTTTATAAACATGTGCTATTCATTTAGTTTTAATCTTTATTATTATTATTATTATTATTATTATTATTATTTAACTTTTTTAGGTAGGTTATATCATAATAAACGTGTTAAGTGTTGTTGCTAAGTAACCAACTCAACAGAGTGATAAGATCATGGCTATGTGGAGTAATAATAATAGTAATAATAATAGTAGTAATAATAATAGTAATAATAATAATAATAATAATACTCACGTGCGAGCAGCAGGTGTGTGTGCTGAAGGATGCACGAGCGCCGGAGGGAAAGCGTCACACTCACACATTGTGCAGCGCGCGCTCCGCACGGTGATTTATCCCGGTTCCACGGGGGTTTCAGCCCCACGAGACTGAAACGAAGGTCGCGAGCCGGGGGCGGGGTTTAAATAAACCACGCCCACCAAATCACCTGAGTAAAGACTGAATATTCTTGAAAACTATGATTTTTCTTTAAATAAAAATCTATTTTCTAATCAAGTTTTAGAAAACTTCCTAACCAACAAAATGTAAACTTTCAGAACAGATTATTTTTCAAAGATATTTTTATTTTTATTGTGTACTCAAACCTTTATTGTTTATTATACTGTATGTATAACCCTGAATAATAACCCTGAATAATAATAATAATAATAATAATAATAATAATAATAATAATAATTAGAAGAACAAGAAGAAGAAGGTTTGAAGTGTGTTTTTATCTGGTCGTATATTGTGGTATAATTTAAAATTTTTTAAATTTAAATATGTTTAAAAAAATTTTTAATGTATTGTTTTGAATGGAATTTATTCAATATTCATTATATAAACATACAAACAAATAATAAAATGTTTAAAAAAATATGATTTTATGCATTTTTGTATTCTCTTGAACTTCTTTGAATATAAATAGATACATGCATGGGTGCATGCACACACGTACACACACACACACACACACACAAACACACCCACACATACATTTACATTTTTACATTTATGGCATTTGGCAGATGCTCTTATCCAGAGCGACTTACAAAAGTGCTTTGAAGTCATTCTCAGTAAATCCATTCTGATACTGGTTCACTGGGTCACAAACTAAGAGTACCATCAGTCCAAAAACTCTGTTGGGGAGGTAATATAGTGACAAGTGCTCAGACAATACAAAGTTTTGTTTTGGGTTTTTTTTTGCCCCAGATTGTACAGATTTATATTCATCCATAAATAACAGCTACTTCCACTCGGGTACCTGATATGTAACAGTGTTATTAACACAGTTATTTTGCACTAATTTAGTCCTTCATTAGATTACCTGATATAAATCATTTTTTTTTTATTTTTGCTGCAGATTTTTGGCCAGTGGTTCTCCATTCTGGTTCTCTGCTCTGGATATTTAGCTGTTTTCTCACCTGTTTTAACTAATCAACACTTCCTCCCTGAGTCAGCGTGGGCATGTTAGAGCAGAAAACACTCAGATGTGCATCTTGCACCACTGGTACGGTCTGCACCTGTCTTACTGCTGCTTCAACACTGTTTAATGTCAGTTCAGTCAAGGACGACAGACTTTGTTTTGGATTTGTGTGACTTTCATCTGATAACAGAAATGTTTGTTAGGTTTATCTCAAGTGGAGAATTTCCTCTGTAACCTTCCATAGTTACTGCAGAAAGAAAGAAAGAAAGAAAGAAAGAAAGATGGAAGGAAGGAAGGAAGGATATGAAGAAAGACAAGAAGAAAGAAATGAAGGAAGGAAGGGACAAGAAACAAAATGAAAGGAAAGGAAAGGAAGAAAAGAAAGATATGAAAGAAAGAAAGAAAGAAAGGAAGGAAGAAAGAAAGAAAGAAAGAAAGAAAGAAAGATGGAAGGAAGGAATGAAGGAAGGAAGGGACAAGAAAAAAATGAAAGTAAAGGAAGAAAAGAAAGATATGAAGGAAGGAAGGAAGGAAGGAAAGAAAGAAAAAAGAGGGAAAGATATGAAGAAAGACAAAAAGAAAGAAATGAAGGAAGGAAGGAATGAAGGAAAGAAAGAAAGAAGGAAGGAAAATGACAGTGTTTTAAAAGAGATGGAGTATAAAACTCGTTTCACGCGTCCCTCCTGTCTCGGTGTTGAACATTACGCACGTGTCTGTGGCACAACAGGAAACTGGATTAACTTAATCAAATATTATTCTGCACTTGGCTTATCTCACACTGACCCACTGACATTCAGTGTGTTTGTTTGGGGTTTGTTGATTTGGGATTTATCAGGAGCGGCTGGTGTAAGTGTGCTAGCTAATAGGCTATCCTCTGCTGTTATTCCATATACTGTATATTTCATTTCATTTGATAATTTTAGAGCGTTTATCAAGAATCACTGTGATGAATGACTCAACACGAATTTGCTTAATTGCATTTTCCTAACATCACAGAGTTTTGAGTAAATCTCCATGTATTAAAAATTGAGCATTGGTTTTGATTTGTACCAGACACTGGGGAATTAGAAAATGTACTTTTTTGCTCAGGGGAACCTTTATTTGCTTGTTAAACATCTTTTTTATTATTGAATCCTTTTACAAAGGTGTACATAACATTTAACTTGTGCATAAAAAAAATAGATGCAATAAAGAAACCTGGCAGGTGAAATTTTTTAAAGGAGCTCTGAAGTTATCTGGTTAGCATATGTTTCTTACCATGTGTACCAGTGGCCAGTTTCTTTAAGTATTATCGATTATAGCATGATATTTAAATAGACATTTAATTTTATTCTGCTCAATTAGTAAGGATTTTAAAAAGGTTTCTTAAAGGGTTCTTTGTATAATGCACAGTAGTGGGAGGCAGGATGCAAGTCTGTAAATATAACATGCATTTTATTAAAGGTAGGCTTCACACACAAACAACAGCCAAGGTTCAGGACCAAAAAACACGGTACTTGAAAAACAAGGCTCTAAGACTTGACAGGGATGAAGAGAAACAACAGGGTAGAGTAATTTATCTGATCAGAGACATAGAACAGGTGAACACATTAGGATAGTCAGTGAATGTTATGACAGGAGTGGGGGCAAAACCAAAACAAAAGCACATGGAGTGAACTCAGAACAAAACTACAGGAAAGAGCAGAGTGAGAGGGGGAATTCACGACACTTTGGATTATCTCTCTTGGGGATCTTTTTAAGTGTTCTTTTTCTAGAACCTTTACAACCAAGGGCTACAGAAAGAACACTTCAGAAAGACATGAAGTGTGTCTCATTTATTCTTTTTCAGGTGGGAGGAAACCACAAAAGTGCAGAACCCAGAACAAAAATCTATGATGACATGAGGAGAACTTGCAAAACTCCACACAGACAGTAACCTGAGCTCATGATACAACCCTTGGGTATTTCTCATTAACTATCAGAAATCCACAAAATCCATGAGCCTGTCAGAAGTTACTTCCATTGCCGTGCATTATTGTTCCAGCTGTGCGATGCCAGCTGTAAATGACATTATGATGTAATTACCCAGTGACCACTAGCTGATGAGGGATATCCGTGTACATGCATTTCTGGCCAGTTTGGGTGGATGTAAATATAATGTGCTGCTTTTAAGTCAGTCCTGATTCACTATCAACTGCCCACCTAAATCACCCCAAAACATGTGGCAAAATGTATTATGGTGTGATGAGTCCAAGGTAGAACTTTCTGGGCGTAAATCTTAAAGATATGTTTGGCGGAAAAACAAGACAGCTTCTTCCCCAAAGAACACCATACCCACAGTGAAGCATGGTGGTGGCAGCATCATACTATGGGGCTGCTTCTATTCAGCTTGGACGGGGGCTTCAGACATAGTTTCGGAATGGCCCAGTCAGAGCCCAGATCTAAATCATATCGAAAACCTGCGACTTGATCTGAAGCAATCCCCCCCCCCCCCCCCCCCCCAAAAAAAAATTTCTATTTGTTTTTCACTTGAATTCTGTTGGTTGCTAATCACATTAAATGTGGAAAAAGATCTGACATGATTCATCTTGGTTTCATTTTTTACGATTTTCACAGAAGTGCGTAGACTTTTATGTCCACTGTATTTCTACTTTGCATTTAAAATTCTTATTTTGGATGGGATGGGTGATTTTCTGTATTTCTCTTTCCTCATTTTGGGCATCTACAGTATATTTGATAGCAGGTCCTGGTTTTCTGGAGTGATGTCTGGGCATTGAGGGGTGGCAGCCAGTCCCTAAAAGGAGAACTGAAAAAGGCTGAAGCCAAAGTCCCTGCACAGATTGTTCCTTCTCTTTTGGAGAGTGGTCAATGAAAGGGCTTTCAGTGCATCCTGATAAGTAGAGTATGCTCCGCCAATGATGATTGGTTTCTGAACACGTATCTACTGTAACAGAGCTTGTGTCAGAGTTCCGTGCCATGCTGCTGGTTGATGATCCCACTCTTAGTCAGACTGTATCCAGAGTCTAAACACCTTCACAGTACCATGAGTCATTATCTGTTGTCCGGACAAGTAGAGAGGCATAGAAGGAGGTGGATTTCTCATAAATGTCACTGTCATGATACAGCATTTATCTGGGTTTAATGTCATTTTACTGCTTAGTTGTCAAAGTTATCCAGAACTGTCTGGGGAGATGTTATCTGCATGGTACACATGGATGAGGTTTAAATCATCCACATACTTCCAGCTATTTTCAAAATCTTTGGCAGCACCATTGATCGGGGCAAGAAATAAGAGGGACCCCAGTAAAGTACCTTCGGCCACACCCCTGTGAGGAATAGCAGTCTTGGTAGTGTAGTCTCTGCTTGTGGCCAGAGACAAAACTGCATAGCCATGGCATTAGTGAAGGCTGGACACCTAGCTAGCAAGAAGCAGAATTAATACTACTAATAGTGCTACTAATAGTAGATGGCACATCATATACATTCTTGAAGTTCATACTAAGTTTGACATCTTATTTACAACCATAACAGTCATCTTTTTACGTATTTAAATAACATATTATAATGTATTATAATGGTCCATATAATGTACTATTATAAAACCAAGACATGCTACTGTATGTTTCCCAAAAGACATCTAGGTACATAAGGAATAAAACACTTAGTGGCATGCTGTTATAGGAAAATAATCAACTTTGATAATAGTGATAACAATAACTCTTCACATTAGGCCACATCACACCACTCTGCCGTTGATTAATTTCCTGTAACAGCATACCTCTAAGTTTTTATTCCTTACTTACCTTGTGTTTCTCCTTCATTTATCTATTCAATGATGATATGTTGCATCATTCAAGCATATCCAAACACAAAGGCCCAAACTTCACCTACAGTTACAGAGACACTAAAAGTGCCCCATGGCAAAAGCAAAGGATCATTGGTAGAATCACCAGACACTGTAAAGAGTCTATTCGGTCGTGCTTGATTGGAGCACAGCTCTCCACCTTGTTAGGACCTGCACGCTCAGCTCCCCAGCGTCCTGCAGAGAGCTGAACTCAGACTCGCCGCATTAACCATCTACCTGACATCAGGCCAAAAGCACTACGTGCTTGCCAAAGGCAGCACATGAAAGTGAGACATGAGCTTGAGTTTTATTGAAGAAAATGAAGGAGATGGGACTGTCGTCTCGCTGAAACACGCTGCAGCAGCCCTCTTTTCCAGGAACTGGCCATCAGACTGAAATAACAGGCTGAGGCTTGTCAGATTTGATCATTGTGGTGGTGCGGGGGATGATGATCCCTCTCTCTCTCTCTCTCTCTCTCTTGCTCTCTCTCTAACATACACACACACTCACAAGATTCTCAACAATACTTTAGTTAGGAGATGAAAACAGTATGAGAAGGCACATTCCACAGTTAACCTCATTAGTTTCAGGCTCAGAGGAGCTTCACAATTCACACGTCTGCCTGATGAGGCTTTTAAAGCCACCATTAGGGATTGAGCTACAACAAGTGGCTACTCTACCATCAGATTTTCTGAAACATTAAAGAAAGGTATTCAGATACAGTGAAACTCATTACCTTCTAAGGACCAAAGTAGAGAAAAAATTATTATTAATTTTTTCTTTAAAAGCAAAATACTGTATTTGCTATACACTGTATTGATCCGTTAATTCATTCATCATCAGTATGCGCTTTATCCTGGTCAGGGATGCGATAGATCCAGAGCCTACACCAAGAACACTGGATGTGAGGTGGGAATACACTGTGGATGGGACGACACACATTCACACACAGTCATAGGGGAAATTTAGATTCGCCAATCCACCTACATATACTGTATGCATTTATGAGGCTGGAGGAACCCAGAGAACCCATATGGTTCTGTCTGGGGCCATGGAGCTGTAATATAAAGTTAGAAAAGAGTTAGAAAATTAGGAATATATTATTCTATTTCCTTCATTTCAGTTTTTCCCCTTTATTCCAGACCAGTTGTTCTTCTTGGGAAGGTCAGCTGTCAGTCAATCTGAGTGGGCGGGATCAGCTATTCTTATTGGTTTATGGTTTATTGTTATGAGAAACTTCTTCATTTGATTAGAATATATTAGAATATATATATATATATATATAAACCTACCAAGCTGTGTGTGATTTCTAAGACCAACTCTTTATCTATTCTAAACTCTCTTTCTCATTTCTCTGTCCCTCAATCTCCTCTCTCTCTCTCTCAATCTCTTCTGTCTCTCTTACTCTCGATGTTCCTCAGTCCATGTTCTCTCCCTCTTTCTCTCTGTTCCGCACCATCTTTGTGCCTTTTTCTTTCTCTCTATGTCCCTCCGTCTCTCTCTCTCTCTCTCTCTCTTTCTCTCTCTATGTCCCTCCGTCTCTCTCTCTTTCTCTCTATGTCCCTCAGTCTCTCTCTCTCTCTATGTCCCTCCGTCTCTCTCTCTCTCTCTCTTTCTCTCTATGTCCCTCAGTCTCTCTTTCTCTCTATGTCCCTTAGTCTCTTCTATCTATCTGTCCATCAGTTTCTTTCTCTCTATGTCTCGATCTCTCTATCGCTCATTCTCTTTTCTATCTTTTTATCAGTGTCTTTTCTCTATCTTTTTATCTCTACATCCCTTAGCCTCTTTTCTCTCTCTCATTCTCTGAACATTCTTCAGTTTCCCTACTTCCTCTCTGTCTCTCCCTCGCTCTCTCTCTCTCTCTCTCTCTGTCCCTTAGTCTCTTCTCTCTCTTTCTCTTCCTGTAGCTCTCTGAAATGGCGTCACTCTCCTCTCTCCTCATGGGGGCACCAAATCCCAACCCAACTCAGTGTCAGTAATTTAGTCCATTATTAATGACTCTGTAAAAGCGATCCGTGTGTGAGTGTGTGTATTGCTTCAGGAAAAAAAATAACTTTGCTTATATTTCATTGCTTTCTGTAAACAGTAAATGGAAATGCCAATAAGGTTTTTTTCCCCTTGATTCCAGCTGTCTTGCCTCCTCAGAAGGCCACTGGATGTCACTGTGGAACTGAGAGCTCCATGTAAATATGATTGGTGTTTATTAAGATATAAATGTCTGACAAACACACATCTTTGAACGAGCTTTCTCGGAAGAGCAGACGATATCGCTGGCCGGAAAGCGAGGCCAGTGTCCTCTTAACCTCCAGAAAGATTTATACTAATAAGCTGTTTCAGGAATGTTCTAATGCTCTTCAAAACAGATTTATTGAAAAGATGTTCACTTTCATTTAAAGCAATACTAATTGAACCAACAAAAAAAAAAGCCACAGAAACACAAAGGCTCATTCCACTGTGCTGTGATTCTGCTTTTTTTCTGGCTTATCCATGAATTTCTGACATTCAGAAGCTTTTGAAGCTCACATCAGATTCTCTGTCTTTGTCCTTCGCTCTCCCTCGCTCTTTTCTTTTTTTTGTAAGTACTGAGATTGAGGATCTCGGGGATGTTTGTACCCAGATGCACTCATCCACACAGGTTTTTTTTTTTGAAGCTTCTCCTCTTTTCATGCACACCCAGCCCAGATGCATTCCACGTATGATTAAGTGCTCATTCCACAGACTGAATCGCGGTGTTCAGGTTGTTAATTAACTCACAAACTGGACTTGACCTTGTCTGCAAGCATAAAAAGCTGCACTCGATTGCCACAGCAATGAACCGTCCCGCAATTATAGATGAAAGTCCCTTTGTGCGGGGACGCTCCATTCCATTTTCTAGTCCCTCGATGAGAAAATGGCCTCCGTCCTTGCGATTGCAATCCCGGCTCTCTGGATCAATTTAACACATGGTGAAAAAGAGGTTTTATGTTTGTGAAGCATGGAAATGAAAGAACAGAACAGTAACACAACACCGACATTTTAGCTGGTTTGGTTTGGTTGACGTCATGAGTTTGGCCACAATTCTGCACTAAAAAGATTTTTTTCATTTGGTGAAGATGTGAATGAGCAATTTAAATGTGTGTATCTACTAAATTACTGTACAGAGTGTCACAAAAATCTCTATACATAGGGCACTGTGTTTGCCAGCACCACGTCGGTTGTGCCTTCGTCAGTGGATGTTCGTGGACGTCCACTTCTCGGTTGGTTCATAACACTTCCAGTCTTTTTGAATTTGTTAATAAGTTTGGCAGCAGTGTTGTGTGTAATGTGCTTGCCATGTTTTCTGTTAAAGTCCAACGCAACCTTGTGACACCTTCCCGATCCAACCATGAGAATGATTTCAATACTTTCTTCTTTTGTCAAAGGCATTCTTAAAGGCTATCTGAAAAAAAAACAACATATATGTAAACTAATTTTTGGAAGAAATTTTGCTAAAAAGTGTTAATTTCCCCTATGTATGGAGAAAGTGAGTGCTAAGAAAAGATATCCATGTTGAAGACAATAAGGAATATACAGTCATTGGCAACATAAACAACACGTAGACAAAACTTAAAACGAGAACATATTTTAGTCATCCATTTTTATTTTTATTAACCATTTTAAAGATTCTGTAGATAATTAAAAAAAAACTTCAGCTTAACATTTTTCCATGTTTGGCTTTAGGTAAAATAGCTTTTGTCTACATATTGATGTCTACCTCATGCTTATGTAGACGAGTTTTCCATGAATTACTACATTTAAAATAAAATATATGGGGGCGACATTACAACCTAAACAACGAACAAGTCTGGTCCTTTCAGACATTTGACCTTGCTGTGACCTTGACCTTGTTTGGATCATTTCCAAAAGTTAACCAGATTTTTACAACATTCAGCCGCTCATTCTGAGAATCTCAGATCCATGCACAGACGGATGAACAGACATACCACTTCGTTGTGGAGGCATACAAATGATCTCAAGAGGATTTAGTATATATTGAAATGATTGATGGTGGTGTGGTGGTGCAGTGGGTATCATTGGCCTCACAGCTCCAGGCTTCTCGTTTCGATCTCCTTAGCTCAGCTTACTGTCTGTGTAGAGTTTCACATGAACTCCCCTTGTTCATGTGGGTTTCCTGTGGGTTTCCTGGTTTTGAGAAAAACATGCCAGTAGATGGATTGGCTAAGATAAATTGCCCCAAGGTGTGAATGAGTGTATGAATGTGTGTAACTGGCATCCTATCCAGAGTGTATTCCTACCTAACACTCAGTGTTCCCAGGACTGGCTCCAGAGTGAGGGAGGGAAATAATTGAGGGTGATGAAGTCATAAGATAAAGTATGAATTCTAGCCCCAACCCTAACATTACCCTTCATTGCTTTCAGACAAGCCAAAGTTTACAGTTTCACACTTTGGGCTTTTGTAGAATTTTTTGTCTTTATCTTATACAGATACTGTACATACGACCAGTTTGAAAATTTGTGTCCATTTACATTTTGATTTGGTACACGTTTTTATCCAAAAAGCCCCAAAGCTAAAGACATTTGAGCTGAGAAGACGAGCATTAATGGTTAACAGTGGCAGCTTCACGGTGCCAGGATTTGTATTTACAACCTCATCATAACCACAGAGTCACTTTATTGACTCAGGCCTAGAACATTTCCTCCAGTACACTGAGAACATGACTGTGGATATTATTAACAGATGCAAACTGCTGCAAATGCTGAACTAGTTTTTAAAGGAAAAATCCTTGCTGAATGACTTGCATAGTAATCTTCTACGTATCATATGATCTTCAACAGCATCCATAGAGTGGTCTATTTTCACTTTGGGTAACAGTCTCCTACATTACCTACCCACAATGCTGTTCAACTACCTGCTGATAGTGGTTTCTGTGGGAGAAAGTGCAGCAGCACTTTAGTCCAGCTCTCTGCCCTACTCATTTGTACACTAGCTCTATCTGCATTGCATTCTGGGACTTTAAATCCAATATTTGCTCTCTACATTACTTCTATGCTGGATTTCTCATTAATTTCTGGAAAATGGTGAGTGAGAAAAGAAGATCTTTTGTTTTCAGGAGTTAACAGCGAACCCTTATATAGATTATCCCTTATGCTTGAGATTGTTGAACTCTTTTGTCCTATTAAATGTAATATCAGTGCGCCACACGGCCACCAACTTCTCACAGGAATAATGAAAATACAGCACCAACCAACACATTAGCAGCAGAAACACTAAACACATCACAAATATTTCAATATAAACCGTGTTCCAGGGTGGAGTTATTTTTTTTCCTTTAATACTGCTGCAATAGGAATTCATATTCTGTACATTTACTGGGGTCTCATGAGCGCACTCTGAGCTCGCACTGTAATAGCAGGGACTTGGTTTCTCAAACTCCAGAATGAGGCTTTGATTCATGGAAGATATTCAAGTCATGTTACTGGTGTTATATATATATATCCCAATTGTAGGGATGGGGATATTTACAACTCTGTTGCATCATGCCATCATCCTTGTGAAACAATGCATTAAGTGGAAACACAGCAATAAAAGAAGCGATGATGTTGAAGTGTATTTGGCCATTTGGCCTTTTCACGCCAATTTGCTGAGAATTGTTTTCAATGTGTCAAAACTGAAGCCCCATCTATTCTGACATGCTATAAAACAATCCGCTGTAAATTTGACAATTGGGGATCATTTTCATGTGGATAGCCGTCCTTCAGCTTCATCCTACAAGAGCGTGTGATTTATGAGCACTGCTTTAGAACCATGTTCCCTTCGCACCATGCAAATCTTATCAAACATCCCCCCCCCCCCCCCCCCCC
>CM040457.1:6663672-6686915 GCA_022758105.1 Pangasianodon gigas | reverse complement strand
TTTTTTTTTTTTTTTTTTTTTTTTTTTTTTTTTTTTTTTTTTTTTTTTTTTTTTTTTTTTTTTTTTTTTTTTTTTTTTTTTTTTTTTTTTTTTTTTTTTTTTTTTTTTTTTTTTTTTTTTTTTTTTTTTTTTTTTTTTTTTTTTTTTTTTTTTTTTTTTTTTTTTTTTTTTTTTTTTTTTTTTTTTTTTTTTTTTTACACACAATTCATTTCATTTTCACGTGGTTCATTTTACACCATGACTCCATTTATTTTCACATTTTGTTTTACACACTACTGTGATATGATGTTCACTGAATTCATTCCTTTTCATATGTGATTTTTACACGTGATTCATTTTTCACGTGATCACATATGATGTCAGAGGGGAACTTGAGTTTCAGGGCTTTGCCTGTTGAAATACACCGTCACATGTTTCTCATATGATTACTTATTACTCAAGTAGTCACACACCGTACAGTAAGATCACATGTGAAATGTATGTAATCGTTCCATAAAGGAATGTGTCGCATCTTTTCTTTGAGTCAGGCGACCTCCAAGGGCAACAAAACATGCTGTAGATATGGAGTGTGCTTCTCATCTTTCCAGCGAAGCGTATCTAGTCCTCAGTTTCTAGATTGTTCTATTAAAAACAGGCTGTTTCTCTCCAGATGTGAAAAAACCCAAGTGTTTTTTCCTGCTTTTTCTACAAGAACAAATTTGGTGCTTTTAACCCTGAGAGAAATGCAGAGATGACAAGCTTCATCACTGAGGATTAAAACAGCATCTGCCAGATGCTCTGGTGTTGTTTCTTTTCTCCTCACATACACTCTCTCTCTCTCTCTCTCTTTCTCTCTCTCAATAGTCTTCCAGCTCGCCGACAATTTATCTTTGTCATGGTGACTTTATTGCATGTAAAGGCGGTTTGTGGTTCTCCTATAGCAGCACACACACACACACACACACACACACACACACACTGCATTCCTCAGCAGTGACAGCGCTCTCTGGAGAACCTCGCCTGCTATTGTCTCTGCTCTCCGAACGAGAGCCTTGGAGAACGACTCTGGCTTCGGTGTGCAGCACATGCAGCCTAGGGTTAGGGTTTTTTTTTCAGTTCTGTCACCATACATATAAATGCATGCACACACACACGCACACACACACACATTATACTATACTATCTATACACTATACTACACTGTATCTGTACTATCTCTAGCCTACAGCTTTGACTGATTATTTTTACAGACGTGTCATATGAACTTCACGTGATTCACCTGCTGGTTTTATTCAGTGTATATGTTTTTCTTTTCATATGATTCATTGATTAATTTTTCTCACATTACATTATTTTCACATTTTAATTTTTCCCATGTAGGGCGTGTGATTTTATTTTCAAGCATGATTTTCTCACTAATTTATCATCATATGATTGCTTCACGATCCATTTTATTTTTGCATGTGATTTTGTTCATGTTTCATTTATTTTACATTGATTTTTTTACATGATTCATTTCCACGTTATTTTTTCACGATTCAGTTATTTTTACATGTGAATTTTTACACAATTCATTTTTTCCACATGATATTTACACCTGATTCATTTATTGTCAAGGTGATTTTTTTTCACATGATGCCATCATTTTTCACGTGTGATTTTTCCCATGATTCAGCTATTTTTATGTGATTTTTTTACACGACTCATTTTCATATTATTTTTAAACATGATTCATTTATTGTGGCAAGTGATTTTTCATGATTCATTTACTTGTGATTTTTTTCATGATTTGTTTGTTTTCAAGTGTGATTTTTTAAAATTCATTTCCACATGTGATTTCTAAAAATATGATTCACTTAGTTTCACAGGTGATTTTCTCAATAATTTATTTTCACGTGCTTTTTTTTCACTTTTCGTTTATTTTCCTGTGTAATTTTTTTTCAGACGATTCGTCATATTTTGACCTGTGATTTCTTTTCACGATTCATTCTTTTTTAACACCTGATTCCTTTATTTTCATGCAATTTTTTTCCACATGATGTGGAAATCCATATGATTTTTTTCACATAACTCATTTATTTTCACATGATTTTACACATGATTCATTTCCATGTTTTTTTGTTTTTTTTTTAACACATGATTCATTCCATTTCACATCTGCTCACATATTATTTACATGTTTTTTGAGGTCACTTATTCAATTTCAGGGCATAACATGGTGAAATGCACTGTCACACATTTTATTTCTTCACTTATGTATAAGCATGAGTTATGAAAAATATATGTATGTGATTTTTATTTTTAGTTAAACCTGGTCAAACACAACAGCAAAATCATTACAGCAGACTTTAAACAGCTCACAGTTGATTTAAAACAAGACAGAGGACAGATTCTCAGTGAGAAAGCATGAACACTGAACATCTTGATTGCATTGTACCAGCACTAACCCTCTTCTCAGACGCTCATGTATCTCTATAGCTTTTCCCATGTAGCCTTTAGCCGCAAATTCCTGAGCAGCGCTGCTTAGTCGAAAGCTTACAAGCTACGCTGATTTCCTGTCTCGCTGTAATAAGTAACATTCAGTCCTCCTCCTCTTCCACTGCTGGAACCTCACTGAGCTGGAACATACAAAAACACTCACCATGTGGCAAATGGACATCCCGAAACGTATCATATGGGGAAAAAAAAAACCTTAAACTCAAAACACATTTCCCACTTATCTCAAACGTAGTCAACCAAGACATGTTTGGTGTTTAAATTTAGTTTCTTTATGCCTGAGCCATGAGAGAACATTTAAAAAAATCCTAACAAACTGATGTTGGAAATGTGAGAGACCTCAGATTTAACAACATAATTCGCTGATTTTCTTTTGGCCTGGGTCGTCTTTCAGTCCTCACGACCAATAATCCCGACTCTCAGAACCTACGATGTTGCAGAATTTCTCCAATTCAAAATAGTGTATAGCAGTTCAGCTTGTCTGGCGTTGGTTATCGGTCGTTCATGCATGACCCTAAGATTGCTTTTCACATGAGACAGTCTGCGTTCCTCCACACTACAGGATGTTGAGTTGTAAACACTGAGCATGGTTTATATTAATGATCATTTGAAGGCACCACGACTGGAATGCAGGGTTAAGACAGGGTTACAAAGAAAAACATAAACATTTCAGACTAGTCTAAAATCAGGACACCTTTTTCAAATCAGACTGCTCTAGTGTAGCCCACGCCTTGACTAGTCTCACTAATCTACTTATCAAGCAATAGATGTTCATGATATAAGATTTAAAACTCATGGGGGCATTCTGTTATAGAAAAATAATCAACAATGATGTGGTGTGATGCGTCCTAATGCAAAGCAGATTTACCTTTAACGTCCCAATGTTGTTATTTTCCCAAAACAGCATGATCTGGGGTGTTTTATTCCTCTTATACTACAGCGATTTGCCAATGACTACTACTGAATAACTTGTCATACAGTTTAACCGTTTATACACTCCGGGGCAAAAAAATGGGCCAAGCCCCAAATGGCAAAATATTAAGTTTTTAATGTTCTTAACAACAAATCATTGGTCAGAAAATTAGCAAGAATTAAACTAATAGATAAAGGAACGTAGTATGGGAGAGCTTTTCCCTTTGATTTCTTTAAATGGCCCTTGATGGACTGCATCAGGTGCGGCAGATAACCAAATAATGACTAATCTTTTAAGAAAAAACCATCCCGAAAGATATTTTTTGGAAAATTTTGTACACCCAGACGTGTTAGTTTGAATTTTATATCAAACATTTTAATCACTGTCATGATTTTACCTTTGTGTACAATAAGACTATATAAGTGAATTTCCCTGTTTCTAGCTTTTCCCCAAACAAACAGTTCACTGAGGCAAAAGTAAACGAGCAAATGGAGGCACAGGAGCTCTCAGGAGTGCATTTGTTTCATTCTTGCTAATTTTCTGACCAATGGCCAATTTGCCAATTAAGACCATTAAAAGCTCAATATTTGCCATTTTGGGATTGGCCCATTTTTTTTACCCAGGAATGTAGTTACTTTTAATGTCGCAGCCATGTACGAAACCAGTTAGTTCCTGTTATTACAGTTGTTCCATCGCCAGCTTCCCTTTTTCTCTTTCTCTTGAAATTAATAAAACACAACAAAACAAACAAAAAAAGGCAGACTGTCATGTTACCGAGAAAAAAGAAAGCACCTGTCACAAACTGGCCGTTACGATGTGCTGAAACTGGAGACTCCTTCCATAAATGTTAAATAAACATCTCCTAACAGACAGCTTCACCATATCAATGATTATACATTTTTCTTTGTTAAATAACAACACATCCATTTATTAATCCATTTATTATTAGTCTTGGATTATCTAAAGCATCAACTTGTGTATGAGCTGTAACTATAGAAACAATTCAGGAATTTGAATTGCAGTCATTGTAGAAAACGAACAATCAGAATTTTTGAGCCTTTTTTTTTCACCAGTGTTCAGGAGCCTGTCGAGGAACTAAAAGGTTGAAGAACTCGATTCAATAGGAACTACATAGTTCTTGTTTTGTGCTTCTACCACACTGCAGGGGCCGTGACTGTTACTGAAGTGACAGCAAACTGTGAGACGGATCTGACATTTAAGTTGTGCAAATAAACTGGTACACAGGAGACACAATGTACAAAAACCATGTACAATACACGCCTTCGTGGCATTTTTGACTTAGCATTTGTACTTTATCCTACTCACGGTCACGGTGGATCCGGAGCCTATCCTGGGAGTACTGGGTGCAAGGTGGGAAGACATTCTGAATGGTCCATCGCAGGGCACCATATTAACACCTAGGGGCAATTCTCAGCCAATCCACCACACGGACATGAGTCGAACATGCACCTACAGTAACCCAAGCTCAGGATCACGTTTTATTCACAGCAATTTACATGTAAGAGGGAACACACCAATCCACTGAAGGTTAAGGGTCTTCCTCAACTACTACTTCCACTAACTACTGAACCACAGCTGCCCCATTCCTTATCTGATCAATAAACAGAAAACTTGTGTAAACTGGATTTTCCCCCTTTAACACCGAGCTGTATTTCTCAGCTTTTCTAACGTACGTTAGCTGTCAGCCACGAGCAACATCTGGATCATTAAAGTGTGCCGTGCTCTGTGATTAGTATACTGGATCCTTGCCACGGGTCTACTTTTAATTTTTTGTGACGTGGTCTGAATATTTCAAGCAGCAATTGTACAGCAACAGTTGAACTTTTTTCAATTTGAAATCTCTAGCGGCTCTTTAGAAACATGCCTCCATTTAATTTGAAGCAGCTTTTCATTAATCATTGAGGGTTATGACTGATAGAGAACAGTTTTGAGCAGAATGACCTTCTTCTAAAACATAAAATGGAGTACAGAGACTAACAAGGACTAATACTTTTATGCAATGACCTGCAATAATCAATTGCAAAGTGGGCTTATTGAGACTGTCTTTAGTCATGTCTTTTTGGAACCGAACAAACCTGTGATAATAATTATGCTTTCAACGCTACAATCGGCGGTACTGAATCACTGTGTTCATTCTGTTGATTGGCCAGTTTAACTCCATTCAGGGTTACCTGAGTTAATTCACCATTAGAGACATTAACTGTACAATAAAATTACATTTCAACACCATTAATATATTCAAATTGTGCTTTTTAGTCTCTTTTTGTCTGTATGTGCAGATTAAATGAGTCTTCAGCAAAACGACAAGATGAGAGCAGCTCCTAATAAAGGATGTGTAATAATTTGATTCATAAATGTATTTCTTTGCTCATTTTGGAAGGTCATAATGGACTTGTTTCCAGCTGGTAACCATAAGAGACCAAAAGAGTGCCAAGCAGCTGTTATAATCCTAATATCCCATCTAGTACTTCCTCTGTTTGTCCCATTCTATTGTAATTATCCAAGCTACAATTCACTCAAAGGAATTGATGATTTAGAAGTTCCCACAAAGGTTCTTTCTGCAAGCTTCCTGAACAAGTTCTTGGTCTCACTGCTGGGACTGTGAACATTTTAATAACAGAAATGACGCCAACTGTGTGATGGGAATGATGTGGATTTCCGCACATGGTAAAATCCCTGCAGAGCGCAAGCATGGACAAGGTTAAGACTAAAGATGTTGTTGTGTTGTTGTTTTTGTTTACTGCATTAAAATAGCTTTTTAAAAGCGGTTACACCTGCAGTTTTGCACTTTATATGTCACGCCATTAGCATACAAAATACACCCTTGCCTCATCATTTGGGTAAAAACAAAATCTCCATAGAAACGTTTCATTGTCCATACATATCACATTGCTAATATAATATAAAGCAACCTTAACTTCTGGTTACCTAAACACAGTTTTCAAGCTAACATATTTCTATGAAGATACACACCAACATATTTGTGTTGAGGTTTATGAGTAAACGTAGCTTGCAGAGGCTCACAATGGAGCCATTTGACCAGCAACGTTTTGTACAGTATCTCACTACTTCCTGGTACAAAGAAAAATACCTACTCTGAAGCAGGATTTAAAAAGATTCCTGGAACTGTGGCTCTGATTATCCTGCCGTCTAAGCAAATAATGAACAGCTTAAGCAACATAAAAAATAATGATTGAAATCTCCAGCTCTGACCGATGGAGCCTGAATGAAACCCATTGAACTCATTCTCTCAGCTGATCTGCTTAACACAAGAGAGCAAATCTCAGTCTTGACAGAAAGATTCACTGACTCACTGATCCACTAAATAAGAGTAGAGTGAATTTTGGTCAGGATTCACTAACTGGAAGGAATGCAGTTTAAGTTTGGCGTACCTGTAACTGCAACTGCAGTGATCTGCTGAGCAAGAGATGATCAAAGTTTGGTTATGACAGAAATGATTCACTGACTCAAACATTGATTCACTGAAGAAGAATGGATCAAATCTTGAACATGATTGAAATGATTCACTGACTCAAACTCACACTGAATGCGAGAAAAGTGATTCTCGGCCATTGAGTCAGTGAATCATTTCATGGCCGAAGAGGACCAAATATCAGTCATGACCAAAAGCATTGACCTGCACATACACTGATCCATTGGATAAGAGAGGATCACTAAAACACTGATTTGCTGAACGAGAGAGGATCAAATCTCACTTATGACAGAAATGATTCACTGACTCAAATACCGATATGGTGAACAAAAGATGAGCAGAACTTGGTCATGCCCCAAATGACTGACCTGCACGTACACTGATCCTTTGGATAAGAGAGGATCAAATCACATCATGACTGAAATGATTCACTGACTCAAACACTCATCCGTTGAATGCGAAAGAAATGATTCATCAACTCAAACACTGATTCGTTGAATGAGAGACAATCAAATCTTGGGTCATGACTGAAATGATTCACTGGCCGAAATGATTCATGGATCAGGTTCGGCACACAAGCAGTCAAGAACATGATTTACGCCATTTCTGTTGAAAAACCCTGACAGATAATATATCATAACATATAACAGAAACCTCTGTTTAATAATCATGAAGTGTGGAAGTATGGTATGGAAATGTGTTATTGGTTTGCAGAGATTAATTTTGTGGTTTGCAGTTGCGAAGCTTGTTAGCAAAAACTGAAAGAAAATGGCAGCAACTGATATCAAGTCATTTACCTTTGTGGCTCGTTCACATAGACTGAATCGTTCGTTAACGGGTCATGTTTAATCACGACTTAACGTTGATGATTTGCAGTGTGTTTTATGTCTGACTACAAACACAACAAATACTCATTTCTCTCCCAGATGTTGAAGGCATGCTATGGCTTTATTACTCACTCCATTGCTGAGCTACAAAATCTCCTCTTATTGTGGTCCTGGAGACAAAAAAATAATCAGCGCATGAAAGGCTCATGCTGCGACTCGGTTTACCATCTGGATTTCCCCTGGTTCGCGTGTTGTTTTTGCGGCCAGGCCTTGCTCTGGGAATGTGCTGGATTACAGAAAGAACACAAACAAGGAGAGCTAACAGGCAGACCACAAGTTCTGGGCACGTAACCCATATGCGTTTGTTCTCATGATTTATAGGACAGATGAGAAAACATAAATGAGTGTAAAACTAATGATTTATCACTGTGGGAAGTGGTACTGGCATCACGTGTATTAAGTGATATGCAGTTCATTAATACAGTGGAAGCATGTTTGTCTGAAAAGAAAAAAAAAATCATGATACACGAGCTGCATAACTGTGGATGAATGTGTTTGTGTGTGCTGACGTATTATATTTCTGTTTGGTAAACACAGGACCATGCATCACTCAGAACCAAAGTTTCTTTTATTTACTTTGCATATCTGGATGGTTATAAAGCAATTACACAGAAAGTTCAATAACGCGAGGGCGGTTCATCATCCCGCAAAATGAAAGAGGGTGTGTACCAGGACAACATTAAAAGTAGTTCTTTGATCATTTTGTATAACCATGATGGATCTGACTCACTGATCCAGATGGAAACATTCAATGAGGAAGAATTTTTTCCCATTTAATCTTTCTGTAAAATTGGAAATCCATTCATTGTCCCATCATTGCTTTATACAATATATAGTCTCGCAAGCCAGACTTCTAGCATTCACTAGAGGGTCTGGTATGTTTCTTTAATAAACATGGCCAAGAAGCGGCTATTTTTACAGGAAGAGGCAATTTGACTGACATGGCAGACGACCAACCACAGATCTTTTCCCACAGCCCAACAGCAAATACATAAGATTACCTCATTTACTTACCGCTAACTGCTTCAAAACTCTTCTGTGAACTTTTCAGTCCAATAATTAGGCCTGTAACTTGCTCTGCTCATTGTGGCATATTTTTTTTCTCCCTGTAAACTGACTCAGAGAAATGTGTACATATGCTGAAGCCTAGGAAAACCCTTCACATAGTCAAATTTTGAGGTTTCCAATGGGATACGAGTTCTCACTTTATGACAAGCTAATTTCTGTTCATGCTAACATCAGTGAGGAAATAATTGCAGATTCATTCAGTCATTTATATTCTGCTGGATCAATTTCTTGTTGTTAATGTCTTTTAAACCTTTGAAAACTTTGTCCGCTGTCGTCTCTACAAAGTGTGTAAGTGCTGTTCTCCATTTTGATGACAGAGTAATGGCGGAGAAGCATGGCGGCCATTTTGAGAGTTGGTATCTGAATACAAACTGAATTGATTACGCTTATGTCCATTTTGCTGCGGCAGCTAACTATCCAATAACTTGTATCTAAGCGGGAGGATATCGCACTTAGCTAGCAAGCAGGTTTTTTTTATGTTTTTACTGCTGCGTTTTTTTACACAATACATTTTTCAGGCTCACACAAAGGCAAGGTTAGAAAATAGCCTAAATGAAAAACATTTCCACATTGTTTTGGCAAAATATATTTATGTTTTCTGAATTGAGGTGTCATAGTAGCATCATTCCACAGCAACATGTGATGGATTTTCCCAGACTACAACAAATATGTTATATATTATATACAAAAGTGCCCACTTAAGGTGCAACCATAAGGATTCTGAAGCTTGTGGCCAGAAAAGTGTACCCAAAGCACCTGAGTTTGAGACAGGACAATCTACAGCACTATAATCTTAGTAATGCTTTATATGGAACTAATTTTACATTTCCAGAGACCTACATTTCATTTAGGGATTGTAAACAAAAGCTACACAGTCCCTGTTTGCGTATGAGCAGCACTGTGAGGGAGCAAATTCACAGCGATGCTTTTTTCATGTTCGATGAAGTTAATCCACGCATTCATTCACTCAAGGCCCCGCTGTTAGGGCACTTGCTCTTAGGGCGCCTACAAACACAAACCATTGAACGCCGTTTCCTGCCAGGGCTGTTGTCATGGTGACAGGTGCTATTTTTCTTTTTTTTTCCCTTTCAAACCTGAATTGTAATTAATGTGCGTTCACACATAATGAAAGCCACTGACCCCTTTGGTCACCTGCATCAACTGGAAAATGGGCAGCTCTCCCGAGTTTCTTAAAATAGGTAAGTGTGCAATTACTGGGGGCAAAGTGATTTGTTTAAGTTCGCCTCTGAGAAACAAATGTCATGCCTCATGCTGCTTCGCACTCAGCTGGCGTTGATCTGGGACAGGCTGGAATTAGAAAAAAAAAAGCATTTGACCTATGATTTCTTCGCACTTGGGCAAAGACTGCAAAAGTGAGGTTTGAGTTTCATTACCATGTGCTGGAAGGGTGGAGGGTTCAAAGCCGAGCCGTCGCTCCCTCTTCCCATCTGCTCGTTCAGTATGATCGACTGTGGGAGATTTTTCCATCTGCATATTCACAGCGGCCTGTTTCATCTCGTCCTGTTCACTCCACGACCTTCAGCCCGGCCAAGAAATTAAGACATGTCCTCTTTGATCTGCTCACTTCCATTTCAAGGAGCATCCTTAAAGTGAAATAGAGTTACGGACAACGTTTAATAGATTTGCAATCATGTGAAAACATGACACACGCTGATGACTTTCATTTTGTGCTGATTTCTGCCTCTGCATGTTTTATTGAGTGATGTTTTGACCACTGTAGGGCACTTCATCTTATTTTATCGCATGTAGGAAAGCCTACAGGGCACTTCATCTCATTTTCTCACATGTAGAAAAGCCTATAGGGCACTGCATCTCATTATCTCAGATGTAGGAAAGCCTATAGGGCACTGCATCTCATTTTCTCACATGTAGAAAAGCCTATAGAGCACTGCATCTCATTATCTCAGATGTAGGAAAGCCTATAGGGCACTGCATCTTATTTTCTCACTTGTAGGAAAGCCTATAGGGCGCTGCATCTCATTATCTCAGATGTAGGAAAGCCTATAGGGCACTGCATCTTATTTTCTCACTTGTAGGAAAGCCTATAGGGCACTGCATCTTATTTTCTCACTTGTAGGAAAGCCTATAGGGCACTGCATCTCATTATCTCAGATGTAGGAAAGCCTATAGGGCACTGCATCTTATTTTCTCACTTGTAGGAAAGCCTATAGGGCACTGCATCTCATTATCTCAGATGTAGGAAAGCCTATAGGGCACTTCATCTCATTTTCATCACTGGAAGGGGCACGTCATCATGTTCTTTTCCATTTGAAAGATAAACATTTGGGCACTTCATCATGTTTCCTTGCATGTAAGGGAACCCTATAGGGCATTGCATCACATCTTTTGAAGTTAATAAGACAAGAAAAGGTAGTGCAAACTTTTCTGTTCTGAAGCCTTTCCAATATCTGAGAACTAACACTGGAGACTCCTTCCAATTATATGAAATAAATGTTTTCTTATAAAAAGCTTCACTCTTTATTGTCCACCTTATGAGTCTTTGTGTACTATAAGTGCCTACTGTAGAAATGATAATGTATTAGCATGGCACTGCACTACTGTCTGAGCTGCTGTTATAGAAAATTAGTCAATGCCTTCTGACCAATCAGAATTGAGGATTCACCTGCTCTGTGGTATAAACATGAACATTGAAGGTTTGATTGGGTGGCAATACTGGAAATGCCAAACAAAGACAGAAGCTGACCTTTTTCTGTTAACAAATAAAACCAATGAGGCAAAATATCAGGCCATTAGGGTCTTAGAGTCTACAGTACAAGAATTGCTGATTACATTTGTTGCATCTTTTTCTAGTCCCAGTTGTCCACACGTAATTGTCCGTTCAGAGAGCAGAATAAACCCGATAAATCTGTTCAAACGCATGAGACACCTCTGCTACAGCAACTGTTAATCAATGCAATGGTTTACCATGAAAAGGTCAGTAAACATATTAGGAAAGCAAATAATGCTCCTTCAGCTGGATTATCTGAATGAAGCTTTTCTAATAATCACTTGATCTAATCTAGACTTTAATGCTCTGATTTACCAAAGGTTGGTTTGTGTAAAATCAAATGCAAGCTTGATAACACTGTAAAAACATCCAAGCTGAATTACTAATAGAGTCTATAAAGGATTGCATCATTCACATGAGTAAAATAAAAATGAAATTTGCTATAGGATATACAATTTAGGTCTAAACAGAGCAGTGTCAATGCAAATGTTTCAATTTTGCACCCACTGAGGAATTTACTACAGGCTAAAATTCACTTCTGGACAGATACTGCATGTGTAAATATAACCAAAGGTCAGGTATTAAATTTGCAGAAGCCAGATTTTGCTATTTGAAGGCAAAATAAAGCCACAGCTTTATTAAAGCTCCCTGTATCACAAAATAACGAGACCGTTTCTTAAAAATGGGTAGCAATTAATTTGAAGTTTGGTATTAACCTATTTATAAGTTTAAATTAAATATTATTAATAATAGTTGATGGATAATTATTGTAGACATATTTTAAAAGGCTACATTATGTAATATATAAATATTTAACAATATTTAGCTACATAAATATTTAACAATAAAACAACTGAATAAAAATGTACTATTTAATGACAATTTAATTTTTGTTCATTTATTGTTATTTAATTGTTTTTTATTAGTTTAATTTATTAGGTTTTTTATTAGTCTGTTATAAATTTATAAACTACTTATTATTTAATAATGTGTGATTAAATTATTATAATGATTTATTATTACTGTGGTGCAATTGCTTTTATACTAGACGTTCGCCACTTATGTGCATCCTTCAAATCCAACAGCTTTTAACAAGGCTGTGAAAAGGTTTTCATTCACATTTACCTCATGAACTCAACACACACTGATGTGTACAGTACATTGCTGTATTTTGTGTTCATGTCATATATTGAGCTCTTTATTGATGCCTCTCGTCGCCTTTCGTCAGAATTACACTTGTGTGCCAAGTTTTAGTTTCACTTTTACTCTTCACTCAGAAGATTTGAACTGAACACAGCTATGGAGGACAGTTAACACTGGCGAAAATCCCATTTAAATGTTGGCTCCTCTTGCTATTGTTAGTAAATCAGGGTCTTTAGTAGCTTTAATGGCAGATTTATTAAAGACATTCAGGACAGATTGCTTTCCTTCACACTGTTTTACACACAATGACCCTAAATAGCTGCCTGCACATTTGTAAGAAAAAAAAAAAATTAACTGCTACACTTAAAGGTGCAATAGTCATTTTTTTTTATTTCCTACCAGTACAAATAACCAGGAAAGTATGTAGAACATAATAAAAAATAATGGTTTAATTTAAAAAAATGGCCTCAGCACAAAATATTTTATGTGGTTGAGAAAACCTATTTGGAAGACTGCATTATGCCAGAATGTTTGTTTGTGTTAGTCATATTAATTTGCCCCTATCTCAGTCTGAACTCGGGAAGTGCCCAGAACAGCCAGATAATTCTACTGTAATCGAATAATCACTCTACACTCTACACGAAAACACTTAACGAGAAGAAACGCAATAAAACCAGAGTAAACACTGGCAGCGTTTTTCCAAGATGGAGGATTTTTGAACATAGAATTAGCAATGCTGCTCCTGGACAGGTCTGTAAACACAATCTGTGTACAGGTTTGAACTGTTTGAATAGTTTGCTTTACATAAATCAATTGTTATGCAGATTTTTTTTATTATTATGAAGAAAACCAACCTTCAAGTCAAACTTCTTGTGTTTACAATGTTATAACTTGGCTTTGGCTATAACAGTCCTTGCTAATTATAACTCTTGTTAGCATGCTAATGTTAGTTGAACCACTGTAGGTTCTGGATGCAGAACTTTGTGTACATGTGGGAATAGGCATCAGAGCTAAAGGAGTTAAAAAAAAAAAGTTTAAATCTTATTCAACTCCACTTATTAAACTGTTATAGTTAACCAACCTAATCTTGACGAATCTTGTCTATTGCACCTTTAACAGCTCAGTGCTTCTTCTTCGGATTGCTTCAAACCCAGCTCACGCACCTCACTTATTTTTTTCCTCCGTAGTGTGAGTTTGCCTCAGCTTCATCATCCACTGAAATCAATTAGGTTGGACTTGTGTTTCATTTCTGTCTCCACTTCCTGCTCTGCGGCAAGTGACTAAACAGTGTCACAGGGGAAATCGTCACTGTCTTGGAAACATCCCTTTCATCCCGGATAAATAAAAGAGTGTGTGTTGTTGGGAGGGAGGATTGAAAGTCTGCTCTCTTGGTAGCTGTTATGTACTTTCAGATAACTTCTTTACAAGTTTTTTTTTTCTTATATCAGTTTTTCTGGGTAGAATCTCTTCACACTTAATTTCCGTTCAGGTGGAAATATTTAAGACTCCAGCTTGTTCGGTGTCAGGTTCAGGGACTAATGACAAAAATAATGTGACAAATAATGAGAAATTCCTATAAAAAGAAAGATGTCTAGGATGTACACTGTTATAATGCAAATATCTGACACATGCTCAGTAATTAACATTACTGCTCCTTTAACTACATAAGGAATAAAACACTTAGGGGTAAGCTGTTATAGAGAAATAATCAACAAAAAGGTGGTGTACATGTTCCTGTTATTAAGGTTACTATAGAAACTATTACATGTCAGAACAATGAATATGAGCATGAACATAAACCTGTGACTTGAACTACTGTCAGAGCTGCTGTTATAGAAAATTCATCAACACCTTCTCGCCGATTAGAACTGAGCATTCAACAGCGCTGTGGTATAAAATGAAATCATAAGTATTGGTAACAAAAAAGCAAAATAAATGTCCTTGTTTAAATGCTAACTAAATATGCTAACTAAAAATTAACTAATTTTTATTCCATTTATGCCAAAAAATCATATAAATTAGCATGAATTAAACTGCAGCTTGGTAATATACAGAACTCAGGTCCCTGGGTGTAAATATTGGCACCCATCCTGCTTCATTCAAACATATAATTTAGGTCATTAGTTCATATTGATCAGTATTTTTAGTCATGGATGTAATAAACATTGGTGAATGTAGGTGATCGTTATTGGGGTAAATGTTTTATTCTAAAAACTAATTAATGCAAGCATTAATGACTTAATGATGTCAACTATGGGACTAATAAATGTTAGTTAAGGGAACCATAAAACGTAACATTTGACCTGTTTATATAGAAAAGAAAGACAGAGTCTACTGTTGTGTGTCTTCCCCAGTAATATTATTTAATACTGAAACTTTTCTTTTAAACAGCAAAGTAAATAGCCGTAACATTTAAAGATCACTCTTCTAATTTTTGTGTAGGATGTTTTTTAGGCTTTTACAGGAATAGACTTTTTTCCTGAGGACTTTTCAATATGGTATTTTTAGTCCAAGAAATGGAATTATTTTCTGTATTCAACACTGCTACAAAATGATATCTTAGCAAGTGGAAATATCTTGAATATAGACAAATTTGTTTAGTTTTTCCTTTTATAAAATTATAATAAACCAGATATAAGATTATTAAACTAATTTCTAGACATTTTAGAGACTTTTAAATAATTTCTAGCATGAAGTAGTCTTCTCTACTTTTTTAAGCATTTATTTCCATAAACAAGCACAATTATCTGCCAATAAAACAAAACTATTTCAAGCTAGGAATTAGTAAAAAAAAAGTCTAGAAATTGGTTTAATAATCTGTTTTAATAATCTAATTTTTGGTTCTTATTATCTTCTAATGAATAGTAGATTAATTTGACTATATTCAAGGTATTTTTACTTGATAAGAACAAATGAATCCATTACCATGAGCTGTTTTATTTTATTATTATTATTATTATTATTATTATTATTATTATTATTTTTATTTTTATTTTTTAAAGTGTTTTATTTTTTAAAAAAATGAATAGGCAATTTATTTTAAATTGAGACAAATTTTTTCATGTGTCTTAGAAGTTCTCATACAAGATCGAAATTTATCCAAAACATCTTGTTTGCATGTTATTTTGGTACATTTTTACATTCTCATGGTGAAATGCTGTATATTTAATTCAAATATCAATATTCTCAACACATTGTTAGTGATAAAATAAAATATCACAAATGCATGATATTTAGATCTTAATGTGCATTAATGTAAAGAATTACACTAAGATGTTACTTAAGAAGTTGCACCCAAATAAAACCTTATTTTAACTATATGACTTTCATTGCCTTTTTTTTGACTCGCCATTTTGAGCTCCATGCAGATAAATAAAGATCACATCTACATTTGCTTTCCTCTGTGAGCTCATTACATTTCCACATCCAGCATGTACTGGTGTAAATTTAGGCGGTACAGAGGCGCAGTCCGGCTTTGCTGTTTTTCCGGGCTTCTCCGTGCACACTGGCCGTGATCATGGCAACGGCATTTCAGGGCCAAGAGACACTGCAGTGCACAGGGTTTCTCTTTAATTATCCTCCTGCTGTTTATTTCCCCCGTGAGGGAAACAGCATCAACATTCATCAGCCCTAAGAGAGAGGAGAGAGGACCTCTCTTTCTCTCTGTCTCTGTCTCTCTCTCTCTCTCTCACACACACACACACACACACACCACAACACATAAACACAGTCTCACATATAGTGTGCATGTATCCAAGCTCTCCTTACACACATATATACACTCTTTCATCTTCGACAGTCCATATACACCCTCATATATACCAGTCCTACAGACAGAACAGGAGGTTTGACCATTTTAAACAAAATCTTGCATAAACAGGGTTATAGAAAAGCTTTATGATGCCTCTCGGAGCTCTACACAAGGCTTCGGCCTGCCGTAAATATTCCCGTGTGGAAAACAATAGTTACGCAAAGCATCTTGCAAGGGAAATAAATAAATGTGTATATATATATATATATATATATATATATATATACAGTATATATATAAGAGAAACTGATTTTTTCTTCTTCTTTTTTTTTGAAGGTTACTCGCTTTGGTTCTTTTTAACACATTCGTTTTTTTAGAAAACAATGCTGGATAAATTATGAAAGGCTTACGTCAAAACCTGTGATGTAAGGAATCAAACAGTTGGGGGTATGCTGTTATAGGAAAATAATCAAAGATAGGGATGTGTGATGAAGCAAAATTACTGTTACCACTCTGAATTTTTTTATTTTCCTATAACAGTACATCCTGAAGTGTTGTATTCCTGTTATACAACAGGAATTTGGCAACAATTACAATTTATACTTTTTATCCATTTATAGTTACATTGAGACACGTTAGTTCCTGTTATCACTTACGGTACAGCAGCTATAAACAGTCATCGTCTCACCAAACTTTTTTTTTGTCTCTCCTGGAGATCATACAACAACAAAAAACACAGTTTTTCACAGTCACTGAGAAACCACAAAGAATAAAGACTCTTCCGTGGTGGAAAACTTACTGACTTTTCCAAAGCACTGATAGTGGTCTCTCCTTCCATAAATGTTACATAAACATCCTTTTGTTAAATAGCAACAGGTTTTTTAATCCATTTATTAGTAGTCTCAGATTATGTGCGGCATCCAGCATACAGATTCCTGTGAATGAGCTGTTACTATAGAAATGATAATATATAAGAACGAGTGTATTCATTAAAACCTGTGAAGGGTTTATATACAGTAGGTGGTGGGGGTTTCCTTTCTATACATTACACCTATCAGTTGTGTGGATGGTAGAATCCCCCTTGTGACCGCTTGTTTTTAAAAGTTATGGTCTGGGCCATGAAGCTGAACTCAGTCCTGTCTTTATGGCTCTCTCTGTCAGTCTGTGTAGGAAGACAGCATTACTGTGGTCTAACAGTTTGGCCATGATTTTCCTTTCCACAAGTACAGTTCTTTGAGTGCTATCTGGCAACCAGTGATTCTCTCTGCACAGTGTTCTATAAAACAGCCTCCTAAATTCCACTGAAGAGTCGAACCAGGGGGAAATCGGGGATGTGACGAACACAGTATAATGTTTCATTTTAGCTTTGGACAACCTGAGAACCATGGGCCTCATTTATTATATTTATTATTATGTATTATCTTTTAGTAAAGTTGTGTGTAAATGTTTTTGTTGGCCAAAGGGAACTAAAAATTTGCAACACATTTATAAAAGTTTCAGTAATGCTGATTTTCTTCCTACTCACATGCACATTTTGGTAAATGCTAATGAGCTGTAAATTAGTAAACAGCACAAGTGATTTGCATTTAGTGAGGCCACAAAGGTAAAAAGCTCAAAGACAGCTGAAAACAACAAAAAGACGACTATACAGTGAAAGTGCGCTTCCTAAACATGGCATGCGCTAAATCTTCCAATAATGCAGCTCAGCCACTGCAGCGAATCATCTACAGACACACACTAATGCTTGCTCCTTTTATAGGGCGTAAATACTTTGGTTCTAATTAAATAGCTAATCTATTATGGACTTATGGACTTGTTTTGGATTGCTTTCTTTCAAGTCATTAAAATGACATGACCGTGTTTCAGAAAATTTAATTAAATTTAGATAATTAAATAATTTAAGCTTGACAGCATAATCTGTGTATAAAATCGCAGTAACTTGCCAATTAATCAGCTGATCAATCAAGGCTGACATTAGTAAGTCTCTTTATATACAAGTTTAACAAAATCTCATAGAATACAAATGTTTTTCCAAACGAACTGGATTTCTATGAATAGTACATTTCTTGGGTAAATGCTCCTGTAAACAATTTACAAATAAATTCATTTAATAAAGAAGTCTCAATGCATTAACTTAATAATTATGGACACTCAATAATTAATAAGTCCACGCATGTTAGATCTGATTATAGCAGCTCTGACATGTACAGTCAAGGCAAAAGGTTTATATACACCTAGGGTAAAGAAATTCAACCTCCACACATTTCATGTTACCATACATTTCCTGTGTAAATTTAATTAGGATATCTACTTCATTTCCATAATAGGGCATTTAAACTAAAAGCCAAGAACCATATTTATTTCAGGTTTTATTATATCACTGTATCAGATTTTCAGTGGGTTAAAAGTTTACCTGCAAGCTTCTCACAATACTTTGCCAGAATTTCTGCTCATTCCTCCTGACAGAACTAATATAACTCAGTCAGGTTTCTGGGCCTCCTTGCTCAGACACACTTTTTCAATTCAGTCCACAAATTTTCTATGGGATTCAGGTCAGAGCTTTGTAAAGGCCACTCCAATACATTCAATTTGTTGTCTTTAAGCCAATTTGTTACAACTTTGGAGGTTTGCTTAGGATCATTGTCCTGCTGGAAGACCCAACTGTGACCAAGATTTAACTTTCTGGCTGATGTCTTGAGGTTTTTCTTTTTAGATTAGTAGTTTTAGATAATTATTTTCTCAAGTGCACCAGTCCCTTTGCCAGCAAAACATACCCAAAACATGATGCTACCACCCCCTTGCTTTACAGTTGGGATGGTGTTCTTTGGATTAGAAGTTTCACCCTTTTTTCTCCATACATAGCACTGATCATTATGGCTAAACAGTTCAATTCTTTGTTTCATCTGATTAGAGAACAATCCTCCAAAAGGCTAGCGATCACCTACAAACTTCAGTCTGGCTTTTTGATGCCAGTCTTGGAGTAGGGGCTTCTTCTTTCCAAGACAGTCATTCAGGCCACAGTAGTGTAAGACTCTCTCTTACCTTCACCAGTTTCTTTGTTGTCTTGGGGTTCAGTTGAACCTATTGGCCCAAATTTTGTTCATCCCTGGGAGTTCATTTGTGCCTCCTTCCTTAATGATGAAGTGTCTCAAGATTATTTTTGCATACAACTGTTTGTGCAGATGGTCATGTCACCATCAGTTGTTTGGAAATTGCTCATAAGGAGGATCTGGACTTATTTTTTTTCTTTCGTGAGGCCTTGGGTGAGTTGCTTCGATTTTCCCATGGTATCAAGTGCAAAAAGGCATGGTCTCTAAAGCTAGGCCGTTTTACAGCCACAGATGCACTCCAAATTACCTCCTAATTATGACAATTGGCCAATCAGAAGCTGCTAAAAGTCATTACATCAATTTCTGGAATCATCCAAACTGTTTAAAGAGACCATCGACTTGGTGTACTGTATGTAAACTTTTTACCCACTGGAATTCTAATATAATGAATTAAACCTGAAATAATTCTGTCTCTAATCAATTGTTTTAAAGTTACCTCTGATGTGAACAAAGTAGATGCCTTTATTAACAACTTAAATGAAATGTACAGTAATATGAAATGTGTGGAGTTAAAAAAAACTGAATCTTCAGCCTAGGTGTATGTAAACTTTTGGCCTCGACTGAAGCCCATTTGAGAGATTTCAACTCTGTGAACACAGACAGCAATACCACATCTCAAACCTAGTTTCTCCAAAGATTCTACAATGCAGTTTTTATGTCAAAAGAGTCTGAAGTTTAACGTTCGAAAAGTTGGAATCGCCTCAAGCTTTAAGGGTTATATCTTAAAAGTGCTGGAATGTCTGTGTGTGTGTGTGTGTGTGTGTGTGTGTGTATGTGTGTGTGTGTGTTTTTTTGAACTGAAGAATAACAGTCAGAGTGAATAAAAAAACCCAAATAAAAACAAGTTTGTTCACTTTATGAGTGGCATTATGTTTATGAGTGTGAGGAAAAGTAGAGCTTTGTTAACTTTGGAAAGTGAAAAGTGTTAGTCATGTTAGTCCTTAAACAAGGCATTTGACCAAGGTCTTATATTATTTTTGATATTTTTATGACAATCGCTGCACATGCTAACATGGTAAGGAGTGATGACATTGTAAAAAGCCTCTACTGATAGTAAGTGTTAAGTGATATCCAATCATTCTTATCCTCTTAAAAGTGCTTCATAATGACATACGAGTCCATTTCATGCTGATATTTCAGCAGAAACAAACAGCTGGCTGAAAGAAATCTACTACAAATACACGTATTTGTGCTTTTGTGAGTGTCACTCATGTGTCAGCTTATATAGTTATATAGTTTTATACCACAATGCAGTTGGATTTTTGATTTTGTTTGGTTGATTTTTTTACAAACGGGCAAAAGCATTGTTATGTTAGCTAGGAAAAATATATAATCTTTGATATGGTGACATATTCTGTACTAAGATGTTTAACATGGAGTTATGGAAGGAGTCTCCAGTGTTAGTGCTTTGTAACAGTCAGAGGTAAAACTGAATACACAACTGAATACACTGAATCCACAAACTCCAAGATCCATGATCAGCTATGTCAAAAACTACAAACCATGTCACATGACTGATCACATGATCCCTCTTCCCATTCACAGGATGCTGGACTTTTAATAATTTTCACCTGTTCACAAACACAAATTTATGTTGAAATGGAGTTATATATGATGTGCACTTCCACAAAATTGTAGAAGAAATAAAACAGGACTTTGAAGTTTTGCTCAAAGTCAGGAAAATAGGGTTTTGGCATTTGTTTTAAAAGTCTTGAACAAAGTCTATGGTGATGTTAATGCAAATTTTTTATCATAATGGGTTGAAAATATCACTGCAAATGTCATTCATTTCCAAGCTTCTGAGTGAGAATTGGAAAAAAAAAGGCTAAGCAAATTAGCAATACACCAATGGTATACTACTAAGTTATACTTGTGCTTACGTGACAAAATACTTCCCTTGTTCTCTTTGAAATCTTGTACATATTTTATTCAATAGTGATGTGCATGTCCAAAACCATATTTATATAAAAAAAAAAAAATTCCAAAAATCCATCGTAATAATCAAATGGACAAAATGTCCAGTGAGTAATTCAATCCCGTTACTCCAGCAGAATGAAGAGATCATGCTTTCTGAGGCAGTGGTTGTACTGCGAGAAGATGTGGGATGTAGAGGAGTGAAGTGCTTTTCAGCACAACAGATTTGATTAGGAATATAAGACATGGGGTTTTAGGTCACTCAGGGCAACATTACAAATATCCAGTATTGAACTCAGGATTCGGATTACCCTCAGCATTATTGGCTGAAAATAGCAAAATAGCAAATGGAGCCCTGTTCAAGCACTGCATCGAGTCTGTACTCTGGATATTACTCAGAATTTTGCATATGAGAAGTAGGACTAAAAGAAATATATTTTACGCATTATTTAAAATGAAACTGCATAAATGTCCTTCAAATACTACACCAAAACCACCTCACATTGCACTTATGAGGTATAGACACATTGTTAGTTAGATCAGAATAGTGTTAGCGACATCATCAGTGGACATGGCAAACAATACATTTCATGAATATAACGTTTGACTTAAAATATAAAAGCTTGTCAGATGAAGATGAAAAGGAAGAAGGGACGCCAATTTTACAGGAAGCACCTTTAACAGGAATGTGTAAATCGACGCTAGCTGGCTAGTCATCTAGCCGACATGTTATAAAGTGAGTGTAGTTCTTTGGGATCTATTTCTGCTAGTGGAGCCAAAATAAACAGAACATTTGGCCATATTGTGTATGACATGTCACTTATTCAATATTAATTTTTTGTCTATAAAACTGTTGCCTAAAAGCAATATCACATTCGCGGTTGTTCTGTTACAGTATACTGAATAGCTGTGTCGATATTCAATATAACCGCACGATTTAAGACAACTATTCTCAACTCCAGTTCTGGAAATCTACAGTTTTGGAAAAAAAAAAAGAAATTTTCTCGACTCCTAATGTATGTTATGCATGACTGAATTTATAAGGATAATTAGCTAATGCAAAATGCATTCAGAGTCGATGCTTTGACTCTGCACATGTTTTACTTTGAACTGACTCACACCAGCACAGGGGTAGGAAACTGTTTTTAAGTTTAAAAAAATAGTACACTGTAGCAGAATTCATATATGAAAAAAATGGCTGCAGTTCATCCAACCTAGTTTACATCTTGTATTGATGCTAATCACATGCATTTATGTGAATTATTTAATTGAAGGCAGCTCATCGGACCACAGACTGACTACAGGGCTAGAGAAATCACGTCAGAAAAGGGGAAATTACGTGTTACAAGTTCTCGTAAACTTTCATTTATTTATGTTTTTCATTTTACTTATGATCTCTGGTCTGTTTAACAAACTGATGACATGGCGTGTTTAAAAAAAAAAAAGGCTGATGATAAAAACAAAATGTTTATAGACGACTGGATGGAGAAGTATTAATTTATTCTCCCCATGTCAAAATCAAAACGGACGTCTTATCTGTTCAGAGTCCATGGCGCTAATCAAGTGATGACGTGAAACGCCACTATGAAACAAAACATTCATCCATCCATTCTCTGTACGGCTTATACTACACAGGGTTGCAGGGTAGCCTGGAGCCTATCCCAGGGCACTTCAGGTACAAGGCAGGGGACACCCTATATGGGGTGCCAACCCATCACAGGGCACAATCGCACACACACACACACACACACACACACACACACACGATGCATGCCTTTG
>CM040457.1:6649747-6662247 GCA_022758105.1 Pangasianodon gigas | reverse complement strand
AGCAACACTTAATGGAGAAATAAAAATCAGGATAATGGTGTGTATAACACTGGAGTGATTTGAAGGTGATTTGCGTCTACTATATTTCTAAAAACATTCAATTATTGGTCTAAAGTTAAAAAAAATACACAATTGATTCATTTTATCCACTTATAGAATTCACCAGTAGTGATTTAAAAAAAAATACTGACAAGCGGTTTGTCTGAAAAGACCTTGCCTGGAAATAGAGCTCGGGCACGACAGGTCAGGGTTCAGCTCAGAAATGTGCGTCCGATCGATCAGTCTCCTGCCAGAGTTGCTGGCACATCGTGATAACATTATCGCCTCGGCTCCCGTGAGCGGCCTGGATGTGTATCAGTGTTACTGCAGCTGGAGGATAACCCGAGCAGCTCGGCGTACAATCACCCGAGGCGGCTGGAGTTCTACCTCCACCCATAATTCAGTTTGAAGGAAAGCTGAGTAAAAGGAGATGTTTGAGTCGTGCATACATCTGTTTTCCGTTTTCCGAGGTCACGTCCTTGACGAGATCAAATTCAAGGCTCGAAAACCTAATTTGTGGGAAGGATCTCAGGGAATGCATTCATGAAAGACAAGATAAGGAATTTCCACAATTATGTTTTCTTTATAATACAAACACTAAAAACTCAGTGATTTGACTCTGAATCGACTCGACTCCAGGAAGTGACCAAACACGCCATGTGTTTTGGGTTGCGGCAATTTTTTTGGAGACGTTTTTGTAGAAATGAGCCTCAAGACACAACCTGATCCAAAGGACAGAGCTGGAGTGCTGCAGAAATGCCATGCATTCTGGAGATTTGGGCCAATAAACAAAAAGAGAAAATAAACAGTAAACGTAATTAACTGTAATTAATACAGTTATGTTTTAGTATTTACGTAATTATGTAATAATATATTTAACGCAGGATCCATGTACTTCTTGCTCAGGTGATTTTTGTGATTTCCGCACATGCTTAGCTGAGGTTTGTTTACCTTTTTCTGTCACCGTATTTCTAACCAATGAAAGAAAGTGTTTTACGAGTATGTTTTCAGGTGAACATGTCCCTCAGCAAATGAACCAAAAGTTAAAAATTTGCTCTGATTGAGGCTCGGCAATTTTCAGAAAGTATCATCACAGGTTTGTTTTCAAACATTATTTCCAAACTATGGATCACCCAAAACTAGGTGTGTAGGTATTTATTTATTTGGATAATATATGTTATTTTTCTTATTTTTGTTATTATTTATTTATATTATTTCTTTCTTTCCTTTTGCTCGATGATGGTTTGCGTGAAGCCTTATATACTGGTTAAGTCAGTGCTTTTATGAGTTACAGTGATGTTCAAATCCCTTTTTCTTCATATATGATGAAAGCAATATACCTTCTTCTGACTTCCTTTCCCCTTGGCATTGTGAAACTTAAAACGGGAAGTAACCTGACAAATTCAACCAATCCCATTATTCGACAGCCAGCCCCAGGAGCAGATCACTTTTGCACATGCTGCGGTCCCACTTGAGCTCAGCTGAACTTAACACCAGACCTCCATTGTCGAGATCAATTCCTGGATAATACCTGATTTCAAAACTGGCTTTCACAGTCGAAAAATGTACCAAAAGCTGCAAGTTCAGTTCAGTTCAGTTTGAATTTTATTTGTGTAGCAACAGAGGAGATGGTAGCAGGGAAGAACTCTGTGAGATATCTTCTGTGAGAAGAAACCTTGTGAGGAACGAGGCTCAAAAGGGAACCCGTCTTTTTCTCAGTGACGCTGGAAAATTATAAATCATTACAGTAAATACTGTAAATATATTAGAGGTTGCATGACCTATTCATTTTGACTAGTCATGCCAGGAATAAAAAAGAGTATTCTTTTCTATAGTTATATAGGAAAAACTGGCTATTTTATTAAAGGAGATTAACATGGGGTATTAATTAACAGAGAAAGAACGTCACATACGACCTACAAATTACATTTCAATGCATTTAGGTCTACATTTTTCAAAATAAAAATAAATAACTCAGTGCAATAAATATGCCAAAGATTAAATCTGCGTATCATATTACATTAACTGTGGATGAGCTGGAGGCTCAGCTAAAATCATTGATTCTGAAACTGAGAGCGCACAGCATGGAAGCTCATGTCCATCAACAGAGGCATCCTTTATAGCTCAATGAGCTGCCTTTCTAGAATGGAGTATGTTATGACTACAGCAGAATTTGAGTTTTTCTGTCATGTTCAACATCATTATCATTATCATTATCAGTAGCATCTAAAAAATGAGTCTGGTATGGCCTTTGTGCTGCTAATCTGACTATAAACTAGAGTGGGGCTGGATAGCGATGTGCAACCCGCGGCTCTGCAAGTGCTCTTTCACAAAGTGCTGGTCATTACAGAACTCACTATAGGCCTACCACAGTGCAAGGATTTAATTTAAAATCATTCTTAGCTTTAAAGGACAACAAAAATCATTGGGAATAAGCGGGATTGTTCAGAATTCCTTTCAGAGCAGGTGGGAGTGGGGTTAAAGGCCATGCACACCTCTACGCAACATAGAAAGTGATATGATAGTTATAATATTCCATAAATTATGATGTTTTTACAATCTGTACAGTTTTGGTGTGCCTACTGTAGCCTCCGATTTCTGTTCTTGGCTGACAAGAGTGGAACCCGATGCGATCTTCTGCTGGTGTACCTCATCTGCCTCAAGGTTTGGTCTGTTCTGCGTTCTGAGATGCTTTTCTTCTCACCGCAGCTGTACAGAGCGGTTATTTGAGTTACGGTAGCCTTCTACTCTGGAACCACTGGAACCACTCTGGCCATTTTCCTCTGACCTGTCTCACTGAAAAGCTGCTTATTGGATGGTTTTTGGTTTTCACGCCATTTTAAGTAAACTCAAGATTGTTGTGTGTGTGTGTTGGGTTGGGATGAACATAACTGAAGCTCTTGGTCTGTATCTGCATGAATTTATGCATTATGCTGCTATATTTTATTTTAAAATTTTAAACAGCAGATGAAAGCTGAAATGTTTGTGTGTGTGCGTGTGTGTGTGTGTGGGTGTGTGCGTTGTGCTTTTCTCTCTCTCTACATTACCAATCCACTCACACAAAAAGCTGTGTATATGTCCAGGCTTCCAATTACCTCATATTTCTACAGAAAAAAAAAAAAAAAACCAGAAAAAAACATTCAGAGATCGATGATTGTAGCATTAAATTTCTCGATGGGCACTGCAGAAGATCCCTTATGGCCCAGTTTCCATGGCAGAAAGATGATGACGGTGTTTACTGCCAGGTCAACGGGTAGGGTGTAAGTGGAGAGTGAGTTCAGGGGAGCAGGGCAGATAATAAGCTTAATGGGTCTCAATCGCGGTAGAGACAGGGCAATAAGAGGGAAATGTCAAGCCTGGCCTTACACACATGCGCACACACACTCACAGCTAAATGTCAGTCTCGAGGAGGGGCAGTGAGAGAGAATATGATTATCTATTTAATGATTTTTTTTGGTCTCTAATTGAGCATTTCAATAGTGTCTAAAATTAGTGTCAAGTCTAAAATTGAGAAATAAAATGAAGTGCTTGTACAGATACAGACCACAGAAGAGTGTGTTGGGGCTCAGTGTCTTCGATACTAACCATTTTGTTGTTATTATAAGAATTTGTTATGCTCTCTGAAATGGCCTACACATTATTTTGGATAAATCCTTCCAGCATTATGGGGTCATTGGCACTAAGCCCTGGATTTCATTGGCCTTTCTTCCTCTAATAAATAGCTTATCCTTTGAGAAGCGCATCCCTATATGAACCTTTCCTCCGTGTCTGATGATGGGCTTGTGTGGGAGGCTTTTGTCCACGTCTCAGATCCATCATCGCACCCGTCCGCGCACACACACCATCCACATCCATCAGCCACCGTACGAATTTCACTTACAATGGATCCATTTAAACATGGACAGTTGTGCGTGGGCCTCCATCACCATAAATCTGGAGTCACCCATCTCTGCTCCTCCCTCGCCTTTCACTCATTTGGATCTAACGGACCATACCACTTTAAAGATGGAACAGGGGCAGCGCTCGTGCATTTGTATCCGTGGCCCTGTGCCCGATGAGCCTGAACTAATCTCATCTGTCATCTCGCTACAAGATGTTTTAGAAGATGGAGAATTAGCTGCTCGTTTGAGGACATCGATTTGACAAATTATTGACATTATGTCATAGGTGTAGCATGGCAAAACCAAGACTAATGGCATCTTGTAAATATGAACAACTGAGAGGGTGTAAGTGAGCCCCGGGAGAAATGTTATATCCCATTTCTGTAATTAATACTGATGAACAGCTGCACTAATCAGCATGTATCTGAGACGCTGAAAGGTATTTTCGCCCCGTTTAGAGAAAAGGAAATGCGTTTCAAACTAGGCTTTCGATTATATTCTACAATGTTCTACTTTCTTAGCACAAGGGACAGGTCCTTAAGTCGATCGCACTGAGATAGTTCAATGCGTATAGTTCACGCCTCTGAGGTTGCCAGATTTAGCATTCAGAACATTTTTTTTTAATAGTGTTTATACCGCTGCCTTTAAACACGAGGATCTGAAAAAATCAGGGGATAGAAAATGAGGACTGAAGATGTATGTCACTTTTTTTTCATCACTTTCAAATGTACTACAAAGTAATAAGATGATATATGAATAAGAATATGGCAACCATTAAAAATAAACATTTAATAGTAGTCTAGTGCCCAATATTCCTGCATGGATAGTCTTATTTGAAATGATCACATGAATCACTGCAAATGTAGCTTAATGGCAACAAAATGGCATTAAATAAAATAGCACTTGATCCAGCACATCCTATTATTTTACATGTTTATCTTTTTTATATTACACACTGACAGTTGTGTTGAAATGTTGAAAATATGATTATGCTTTTTGCATTTTCAATTTAATAATAGAACACTTTTTTATTAATTTGATTAATTTGATGCTCTCTTGTAAAGAATATGTGCACACCAAATGAAGGATAAGGTAGTCGAGTGTTCATCTACTACACTTACAGCTCACTCACTTGAGCTGATACCACACAAGAAAACGTGCTCAAGTCCAAGCTCAGAATCATGTGCAAAAAAATGACAGCAAATTGAAAATATCTTAAAAATAGACACATTGTATCTAGTATTTCCTATTAACTCCTTACAATAAACCACATGTAGGACTATTAAATCTCTTAAATCTCTTTCTAGACACTTTTACTAATTTCAAGCCTCAATAGTCTTGGAGCATTGGCAGGAAAAAAAAAAAAACATTTATTTCGAGAAAGAAGCAAAATTATCTGCTTATAGAAAAGGAAAGTTTAAAGCTTGAAATTAGTAAAAGCATCTGAATAATTGTATATTTAATTCCTAATAATCTCATAAAGATAGTAGATAAATCTACCTATATTCAAGATATTTTCACTTCGTAAGATATCAATTTTTTTTGTTTTGAGCAATCTCAACCACACTCAAGCAAATCCTGTGCAACTGTCTCAATGTCTCCTTGTTTAAAAAATGATTATGGTCTGCACCGATTATAGCAAAAACATACTAAGAATATTATGCGATACAATTTTATGCCTTTATGCGTTCGCACCAATATATGGCACGTTTATATATAAACCAATATATAGTGCAGTAGCGCCATAATCATGGGTCTAGAGGTGTGTAGCTTGTTTTTTTTATTATTGTTAAAATAGCAGATTTAAAAAAAAAAAAAAACTTGTTTAACATTGAGTTGATTCGTATTTGATTGTTAGGTCCTACAGAAAGAGGAATCAATGATGCTATAAGCTGATGTGACTCTATAGTCATTTATACGTAAACCATTTCTCTAATGACACTCAACTGCAGCACTCAGTGGTCAGTTGGTCATGGTTTTTAAGCCTAGACGATTTAATCATTAAGCAGGATTTTTAAAAGGTAAATCACGAGCAGAAGGGGAAAAAAATCAATATCGCACGAGCTTAGTTCAATCTGAATCCATTCGTTTTCTAAAGGGAGGTAAAAATGCACAGCCTTCGTCCTTCATGCATGGTGCATGGATGGAAAACAATTTATATTGGTTTCTCTGCAAAAAAAAAACAACAAAACAACGTATTCGATCGATATGTCACCGCACCACATGGTTAAGGTTCAAGCGTCTAAAAAAGTGTGTGCTTTTCACATGAGAGAGTGATGAATATATTCAGGGCGATGAGAGATTCAGGGATTAATGAAACACCAAGAACAGTGAGTGTACATATTGTAAAATTAGCGAGAGCATTGATCTTTGAAAGCCGCTTGGGTTACTGGCTGTCAATCAGAGCGAAAATAAACCTTGCTCTTGAATCAGTAGGGAAACTGAGCTTTAGTTAATTATTAATGCACAAACAAATTAAGCCTTTAGATTTACATCACCTCTGTTTTATGGCATCAATATTTCATTTTGCTCTAATTTAGTGTTTGACTTTAACTAACCGTTAAGTGTATGAGGCTGGATTTAGTCGACAAGTGGATAAAACAATAAGCCTCCGTCCGCAAAAGTGTGAATTGAAGCTACAGAATCCATAAATTGAAGTTATAGTGCTTTTGCTCTCCCCACACACATTGTTTCAAGGCTCAGGTCTCAAACTTTCACTCCTCTACTCCATCTGATATTGAACACCATCATCTCATGTGTGCACCGGTAATGCCAGACAAAACTGAAATCAATGAGGCATCAGCTTGAGGAATGAGAGAGGAGGGAGGCGAGGAAGGCAATCGTGGGTGGACTGTTCTGCTCGAGTCTTGTTGCAAGAAGCTTGCAGGTTTCTCCCACAACCTCTGTGGGTCACTGAGGGCCTGATATGCCAGGGTTTTCAAGAAGAAAAAAAACATACAGAATTATGTCCATACAATCCTCAAGCCCACAAACTGAGAAAGTTGGAGTGTTCAGGATCAAGTAAGGAATAAAACACTTGGGGGTGTGCTGTTATAGGATACTAATCAACGACGGGGTGATGTGATGCAGCCTGATGCACAGTGGAGTTACTCTTACCACCCAAAAGTTGATTATTTTCCTAGAACAGCACATCTCAAAGTCTTTAATTCTTCTTATACAACAGCAATTAAAGAACGGCACGTTGTACATTTTTCATTTATAGTTACCATTTAATGTTGGGAAACATCCATGAAGCAAGTTCCTGTTATGATTTATGCTAAAGCAATGATAATACGGTCTTTCCTTTTTTCAGCCTCTCTACATTCTCTCTCTTAAAGCTAATAAAACAAACATAGCATGTCATGTTACCGAAAAACCAGAAAACGTAAACTCCTGTCCTGAAGACTTTCATGTGGTGGAAAACGTATTGTTACAAAGCGCTGACACTTGCGACTCCTTCCATAAATGTTAAATAAATGTCTCCTTATAGGAAACTTTGCAATCACTTTTTTATTATCTATTACCGAATGACACCTCAATTTTTATCCATTTATAGTTAGCTTTAATGTTGTGGAACGTCCATGAAGCAAGTTAGTTCCTGTTATGACATATGCTAAAGCAACTATAAACAGTCTTTCCTTTATCAGCCTCTCTACATTCTCTCTCTTAAAGCTAATAAAACAAACATAGCATGTCATGTTAGCGAAGAACTAGAAAACCTAAACTCCTGTCCTGAAGACTTTCATGTGGCGGAAAACGTATTGTTACAAAGCGCTGACACTTGCGACTCCTTCCATATGCTGAATGTTGAATATGAATCCAATGTTAAATAAATGTCTCCTTATAGAAAACTTTGCAGTTACTTTTTTATTATTTATTACTGAATGACACCTCAATTTTTATCCATTTATAGTTAGCTTTAATGTTGTGGAACGTCCATAAAAGAAGTTCGTTTCTGTTATTTGTTATGTTATATCAGCTATAAACAGTTATTCCTTTATCAGCCTCGCTATATTTCTCTGTCCTGGAGGTAAGACAAACTTAGCTTGTCATGGTAACAAGAAACCCGGAAAACATTTAATAAATGACACCTTATAATTTTTATGCCTTTATAGTTAGGTTTAATGTTGTTAAGCGTCCATAGAACAAGTTACTTCCTTCAGGAACTCATCGTTCTTGGTTTTCTCTCTCTCTTGAAGTTAATATGAAAAAAAAAACGCATCTTGTCGTGTTACCAAGCAACCAGAAAGCGCAAAGTCTTCTGTTCTAAAGACTTTATGACTGTTACAACGCACTGACACTGGAGACTCCTTCCATAAACACTGAATGTCACCTTTTAGTCTTGCTTTTCTCTATGTTGAAGTTATTAAGTCAAAAAATTGCAGCTTGTCATGTTACCAAGAAACCTTAAACTCCTCTGTCATGAAGAGTTTCTCATTTCAGTAAACTTAAAATCACAGCTTTATCTCTGACTGTTATAAAGCACTGACACTGGAGACTCCTTCTTAAAAACAAGTCTTCTTACAGAAAACTTCACTTCAATGATTAGAGATTTTTCTTTGTTAAATAAAACCGTTTTTTTTAATCCATTTATTAGTAGGCTTTGATTACATGTAGTGTCCACCATACAAGACCCTGGGAATGAGTTGTTACTATAGAAACGAGAACACTTTTTGACCAATCAGAATCGAGAATCCAACAGTACTCACACACAGACAGGCATATTTAGTATGCCTGTCCTTCATAAACATCAAGTCTGGTACACGTCCTAGACAAACGGATGTCTCAGCCCTTGGTATACAGTTATCAAGATCACGAACAGACCTAAATACTTATTAGCCTGTCGTCTGAAGTGCTTCTTATCCGTCCTTCAGTAAAGACGACGGGTCCACATCATTACGCTGTCATCACTGATGAGAAATTAGCATTAAATGTTTCTGGCTGATTAAGTGATGTCAGGACAAGTGACTGACAGCAGTGTGTGATCTATAATTCAGTGTGTGTAACCATGTGTGAGGATAGTGGAACTGTGTGTAAGGATAGTGGAAAACTTTTTAGGCCTGATTTCCTTTAAGCATCTCTTCTGTATCAAAGTGGTATTAATATTACAGAATTTTGGACAAGTATTCAAAGGATTTTTCCACTTTGAAACATGAGACAGTGATGAATGTATGCAGGGTGATGGGTGCAGATTCAACGTTTGCCGTTAAGGAAAGCCGTGAGTTTTAATTTAATGCCAGGAAAGTTTTGAGTGTACTTCACACCTGAATAATCCATTGCTTATTCTATATTCCTTTTCTTATATTTTATATTTAATACTATTATATATACAGTATATTAAAATGAAAAAGAGTAAGAGGAGATGGACTGGGAGAAGAGTTCATCAGAAATAAATTGGGTGATGTGAATGTGCAATTTATAACCTTATACCACAGCACAGTTGTTCTCAATTCTCAATTCTGATTGGTCAGAAGGTGTTGATTAATTTTCTATATCAGCAGCTCTGACTAATATTGATGCACTTGTTCTAGTATGTGATCGTTTCTAGTCTTTCACAGGGGCTTATATAGCGGATACTCAGTCACAAATATAATACTCATGATGTTACATGATGATTCAGCATCTGAATAATTGTATATTTAATTCCTAATAATCTCATAAAGATAGTAGATAAATCTACCTATATTCAAGATATTTTCACTTCGTAAGATATCAATTTTTTTTGTTTTGAGCAATCTCAACCACACTCAAGCAAATCCTGTGCAACTGTCTCAATGTCTCCTTGTTTAAAAAATGATTATGGTCTGCACCGATTATAGCAAAAACATACTAAGAATATTATGCGATACAATTTTATGCCTTTATGCGTTCGCGCCAATATATGGCACGTTTATATATAAACCAATATATAGTGCAGTAGCGCCATAATCATGGGTCTAGAGGTGTGTAGCTTGTTTTTTTTTATTATTGTTAAAATAGCAGATTTAAAAAAAAAAAAAAAAAAACTTGTTTAACATTGAGTTGATTCATATTTGATTGTTAGGTCCTACAGAAAGAGGAATCAATGATGCTATAAGCTGATGTGACTCTATAGTCATTTATACGTAAACCATTTCTCTAATGACACTCAACTGCAGCACTCAGTGGTCAGTTGGTCATGGTTTTTAAGCCTAGAAGATTTAATCATTAAGCAGGATTTTTCTATATTCCTTTTCTTATATTTTATATTTAATACTATTATATATACAGTATATTAAAAGGAAAAAGAGTAAGAGGAGATGGACTGGGAGAAGAGTTCATCAGAAATAAATTGGGTGATGTGAATGTGCAATTTATAACCTTATACCACAGCACAGTTGTTCTCATGATGTTAAGTTTCTAAATTGTCCGTAGTGAGTGAATGAGGTGTGTGTGTGTGTGTGTGTGTGTGTGTGTGTGATTGTGCCCTGCGATGGGTTGATGATTTGTCCCCCACCTTGTGCCCTGAGTCCCCTGGGATAGGCTCCAGGCTCTCTGTGACCCTGTGTAGGATAAGAGGAACAGAAAATGGATGGAGGGATATATATATATATATATATATATATATATATATATATATATATATATATATATATATATATATATATATATATATATAATTTATATAATATATATGTAATAATTTTATTTAAATAAATGCACACTGTCAAAATAAGACTTAAAATTGGATAAGACTTGATTGTTAATCAGTGAAGAAAAGAGGAAAAAAAGAGGAAAGAGGAGGCAGGACTGTGGGAAGTAGTGGAGATAATAGCTGAATAAATTAAAACTGACAGCTACAAGCGAAAAAGTTATGTTCTCTTTGCTCAGCTTCAGGTTTTGGCAAGCAAGCAGCTGGAGGAAATGGATCTCCATTTGGAGTATCATGTTTTTCATTTAGCTTCGCTGTTTTTTGATTTTTAAACCAGTCTAAAATGTTGCAAAAAGGCGTTGCAAAAACTAGACAGGGTTCCTTAGGGGTTCTTAGGATAGGTAAGGCTTCTTGGCTTAATAAAAGAGTTCAAACCTTCTCTGAAAGAAGAAATCATCTGTTGTAGGATTCCACATAGAAACCTTGAGTTTCCTAAAAGATTTTTTTTTTCTAAAAAAAAAAAAAAAAAAAAAACTAGGATCCTTAACTATCCAAAAAAAAAAACAAAAAAAAAAACCCTAGAGGAAGATTCGAAAGTGTAGCAAGAAGATATCCGAAAGTGTAGCAAGCTGACAGAATATAAAACATTTCTGGAAGCAAGTTATTATAAGGAAATTATCAGATTGTTATTCTGGGGTCCAAAAACCTTCAGCCTTTTTTATCTGAAAAAAGAAAAGATGTTGTGTAGAGTCTTGAATAGTTATAAAATCATTAAAAATACAAATATTACTGCTATTAATTATAGAAATATTGTATTAGATTGAATATTACTGCTAGCACCATACAGATTTCTTTTTAAAATGTTCTGATTTGGGATAGTTTAATAAGATTAATAAGATTTAATAAGGTTAAATTATGACAATGAACACTTGTTGGGGGAGAAAGTAGAAAAGCCTGATGCATTTTGTCACCTGGGGCATCAGCCGTCTCCATTTGAACACAGACGTTTGTGCTCAGAATTTGAACGTTTCTGGGTTTTGTACAGTTTTCTCTCAGGCATTATTGGACTTCTGCATTATTGACCAAATGGCAGCAGTAAGATGTATAAATGCACATTCATACAAAAGTTTACAAATAAAGCAAAAGCATAAACCAAGTGGGCTGATTTAATATTTCTCATCTTTCCATGAACCACTGTGTGGGTTTAGAGATGATATTTTCCATATGTGTAGGCTTGGGTTTATGAGTGACTCAAAAGAGAGTTTTAATGATCCTGCAGCTCCTTTCACTGTATGACAGAGTAAATCCAGACACGCTGCTTCGACACGATCAGGGAGCTGTTTATGTCTCACGGATATTCCACTTCCGATTCCGTATGTACAGTAAAGATAGAATACATTTTAAACACACTTTCATGTGCAGGTTTCGGATAAATAACTTTTATAAAACATTAATAAAACCTCTACATCACTTAAACAGCATTTTGTCTGTCCTGCCCACTGTAACTACACTTGATCTTGAAATATAACCATTAAAATATTTAAAATCATAATTTTTTTCACATTAATGTGTGAATCCATTTCACATCTTGCGCTTGAAGCTGTTCATTATAGATTCAAAGAATGTACATTTTAGTTCATACACTCAGCACTGTTACTTGAACATATTCACCCCTATAAAATATTTGGACTATTCCAGGCCAAGTCACACCAGGAAGTTGCATCATCCAAATTTCCTGAAGATCTCAGGAAGAAGAAAAGTTCTATATATATATATATATATATATATACAGTTGAGCTCAAAAGTTTACATCCCCCTTTCAGAATCTGCAAAATGTTTATTATTTTACCAAAATAAGAGGGATCATACAAAATGCATGTTATTGTTTATTTAGTGCTGACCTGAATAAGATATTTCACATAAAAGATGTTTACATATAGTCCACAAGAGAAAATAATAGTTGAATTTAT
>CM040457.1:6625655-6640837 GCA_022758105.1 Pangasianodon gigas | reverse complement strand
ACCGTTTTTGCACTTCTTTATCGACTACATCAAAAGTAAAAGAAGAAAAAATAAAAGAAATATGTACACACATTTTTACAGTAGAGTAAAAACTGAGGGCATCAGATGGCAGCTAAGGCAAATGAAGTGTACATGAATGAGAGCAGAAAGGAAACAACTGCTGCCTTTTTTTGTAAAATGTAATACCACTTCAGAAAGAAAACCTTTTCTTGAAAACTCCCTTCATCTGCAACCATCTGCATATGTAACGTTCAACTTTAAATGAAAAAAAAAAAGACTTCTACATTTTTACTGTACTGTACACTGATCTTGTCAATCATTTTGTCCTAGCTAAGGTAGGAACCTTCATTTTTGATCTGTTCATAACTTCGTTAAATAACTGTTCTTTGTAGATGGTAACCTGGAAAAAGAAACATCATGAAGCAGATCAGAAATTAACACTTTTGTCTTGAAATCACTCCAAATGTCAGTACCATTAAAGCCTTGAACATACTACAAACTATCCTTCAGATCCAAAAAAAAAAATGTACAAAAAGGCACGTTAAATCCCAGTGCTTCTGTACTGTAAAATTCAAGTCAGTGTAACTGAGCGCTTATCGTAGCCTACAATCCAAAAACAGTGACGTCATCTCTTCCCAGTCTCCCCTTCCGCTCATCTCCAGATCATCTTCAGTGCCAAAAGCCTTCAACAAGCATAAATCTGCCTACACTACAACACTGAGCCTATTTTGTTTATTTTGTCAATTTTTTTTCCCATTTTTTTTCATAATACATTTTAGTTTTCTGCTTAAATCCGTCTGTTCTCAGGGGGAAAATCGGTTGACAGAAGCTGTCCTCATCCATCAGTCAGAATGGGGGTGGGGGTAGAGAAAAGCCAGGCATGTGTGTGTTTTCTCCCTCGTTTTCGCTCCGTCTCACTCGTCTGAGCCTCCGTACATGTCGGCGAGTTTGCGGAATCGCGGTCCCCAGTCGTTGAGGTAATCGTAGTCCTGGTCTCCGCCGCTGCTGGACGAGCTGATGGAGCTGAGCGAGCCGGCTGTCGAGCCGCTGCCCTCGTAGTCGAACACCAGCAGCGAGTCGTATGGAGGAGCTGTTGGGTCACCGTCGGCTGCTTTCAGACCCTGCGCAGACAAAACAAAAAAACTATTTTAACCCAAAACAAAAACTTTCACATAAATAATGCATCTGTTCATTCCTATGTGCAACTTTTTCACCTTGGGTCAGTTGTGTATTGTTCTGAAAATTCTCATATATATATGAGTAGAGCTACTCATGGGGAGTTTGACGAACTGTACATTAAGCAGCACCCAAAACTAGGCTGAAAGTGTATGTTCTTAGCAAAAAAGAGAAAAACAAACAGCTTGAAATGAAGAAACCGTAAAAAAAAAGTATGAAAGAGGCACTAAAGCATCTATGTGTTACATTAACAAGAAGGTTGTCATTATTCAGCTTGTCTATGGCCATGTATATTAATGCAATATACATAATTATGCTACAATGCTGTTAAATTCTGCATTCTGATTGGTCAGAAGGTGTTGCAACAACTTGTTTAGCTGCTACTCAATACTCAATTTGTCTTATTAGCAACATTAAATGTAACTATAAATGGGTAAAAACATGCAATGTGTCACTCATCAAAAAATAAAAATGTAATCAGCGACAAATCTCTGTAGTGTAAGAGGAATAAAACAATTTGAGGTGAAACCAAAGAAAAAATCAATAACTCTTGCATTACTTAGCATCATAATAATATTGTTAAAAAAGACCTACGGTTAAATATCAGTTAACCTTATGAATGTCTTAGATTTCACTTTAAGAGCTTAAGTAACCTATATTACTATTAGATGCACTTCTGGCATAATGGATCGGAAACATAAGAAAGGGAGTAGGAAGTCATCGCTTCTCATTAAACCTGAGTCATAAAAATTCCAGTCAAGACCCTAATTCCTGCTAAATTCTATCCAATGTCATGTTTAGTGCGAGTATGAGTCATGTTTTGGTTGACATGCTACACATGCTGAGCACTATCACGACTTTGTCTGGAGTGTAACACATGGTGTGTGGGGAGGACAGGTCATGAGCAGGCCATGACATGTTGACATGCCCCCCCCCCCCCCCCAATGCACACTACACACTACAACAAAGCGATATTCAGAAGCATGTTTGCTATGTTTACGGTTGGTATTTGCCTGAAAGGACTGGATGTTAAATACAGCTCAGAAATGTCCCAGAGAATAAGTGTTTTTTTTTTTAACTTGTGGTATTAACTTGAGCACAAAATGGCATGAGGTCAGAATCCTTCATGCACCTTTCTTTCAAAAGCAACACAAATAAATGCACAGACTTTAACTCTGCCTTTAACTGCATCACTAGAAAAAGAAATAAAAACATACAGCTCAAGATTAAAATTCATTAAAAGTTAAAAGTCATCCTACTGTTTGGACGCGAACAGTTATGTTGTATTAAAACATGATAGCTAGCTAAAGCTACCTAACAAACATCTAGCCAGAATGCGTATTATTCAATGACCTTCAGAGGGTTCAGCTTTTATCCGAACAGTAACTCTACAGTTATAGGGGTGTGTAATTGATTGGAAATAAGGTCTGACACTCGTCTACTCATTAGTTATAAACAAACAGCTCATGCAGACGATATGTTGGATCAATCCTGTGACATTACGTGATGTGACCTCCTAAGCCTTAATATCGTCTCATTAGCTTGTTGTAAACAGCCCAATCCTGGAGCTATGAGAAAAAGCACAAACAGGCACCTCGTCCGTGCTCCAGGGGTCTGCTCAGCTCATTGTATCCGACCTCCACTTTGCACACTGAAAGGTCGAGCCACGAATCTTTCTCAGCATGGGGATTAATAATGATCTGAGGTGAACTGTGACCAGCACCGGATCCGGCTATGGTGAAAAAAACACCAAGAGCATGGTCTGCTTTCAGCACCGAGATTAAACGTTGTCCTGGACCAAGAAAGTGTACCTCAAAAGACTAACTGTAACCAAGAGCAGTATGTTCTCTCACCACTGAGGGCTTCAATAACTCTGTTAGCATACCATTACGGCTAAATCAAACTGAATTTGTACCAAACAATCTCTAAGCTGTGACTAATTGGTTCTTTTTTTTTTGTTCTGGAATTTATAGAGTGACCTTGAGCATGAAACATGAGAAGTGCTATATAAATAAAACCTTCTCTTTTTATTTGCGAGCAATTATTGAAAAATAACCTTCACCACTATGCCAAGGTATTGCCAAGCATGGTGGAGCAAAAGAATTTTTTTTGCTAAATGATATGATCAATTTTTGTGGAGGGGAAAAGCCAAGCTAGGTGGGATTGAAGTAAATCTCATTTAAATGAGTATAAGAGATTATCTGAGATATGCTGACCTTCCAATAAAAAACACAAACACAATAAATAAGCAATTTCATACTTCCAAAATGATTCATAAACTGTTCAAAGAAACGTAGCTGTGTTTTGTTCCTATCCTTCCTATCTTCAGCTGTCCAGTTTGGGTGAGCCTGTGCCCACCATAGCCTCAAATTCCTGTTCTTGGCTGACAGGAATGGCACTTGATGTGGTCTTTTGCTGTTGTAGCCTCAAGATCTGCCTCAAGATTTGACATGTTGTGAGATGCTTTTCTGCTCACCACACTTGTAAAGAGTGGTTATTTGAGTTACCATAGCCTTCCTGTCAGCTCGAACCAGTCTGGTCATCTCTATCTCTCTCTTCAACAAGGTGTTTCTGTCAGCAAAACTGCCACTCATTGGATGTTTTTTAAACTCTACAGACTGTTGTGCATAAAAATCCCAGGAGATCAGCAGTTAATTGATAACAATGAAGTCACTGAGATCACATCTTCCCCCATGTTTATAGTACAAAATAGCCAATAATATCAAAGTGTGGGGAAAAATCAACATAGTTAAGCAAAATTATTAAAAGTTGTGATTGCATAACTAGTCACGCAAGTTGGTGTGAAACCCCTAAATTAATGGTGCATCCATTCGCCATCAGAAGTCACATAATTGTGTGCCATTAAAATGTCAAATGTGGAAAAGTTCAAGAGGGGTGAATACTTATGCAAGGCAGTGTATCTTCTATACCCGACCATTCTTTCTTTCATGCCGGGCCTCCGGATCAGGGAGGAGCAGCGGAATTAGAAAGGAGCCACCATGCTGGGCAGGTAATGAGAAAATCGCCAGCGAGACGTAGCAACCGGCGGACATTTCCCCCTTCATCCCTGCCTCGCCACAAGAGCCAGAGAGTTAGAGAGAGAGATGTTCTCGAGCAAAGTGCTCTGCACTTCAAAGATGAAGGATAAGATAAATAAGCTCCCATATATCAAGCCGAGGCCGTCTCTACCAGCTGGGTGAAGAGAGGGAGAAAATGAAACAAACTGTCCCTGCAGGGCCTTGGGAGAGAGTTTCTTTAAATAAAACGGCAAAGTGGATTTGTTCGTTCGGTTGTGAAGACAGAAAGACGTGAACAACATGGCAGAGATTGAAATGAGCACCACTGACTCAGAGACACTCTCCCTTGAAAGACGTATTGAAAGATGCCCTTCTTACCTTAAAACATTTTTTAAATAAAAGAAAAAGAAGGATAGACGAGAGAGTGGATGGTTCCACTCTGCAAAATCTTTGGTAGTAAAAAGAAAAGAGGAAGAAGGTCAGGAAAATAAGTGTAGAAAAAGTAAATGTAAACCGTGTCCCAGCACTAGTCGTAAAAACATAGAGGGGTGTGTAAATACTCTCTAGTCCCATACAGGCTTCCGTTATTGTCGTAAAAGAGAATGAGCCTCAATTCTCTCAGAAAGACAAGATAGAATGTCAAGTTGGCTTTACACTGTGCAAGTTTTGGCTTAATTTTGCTGTCCTAGACAAAAATTGTACATCGAAAAAGAGTAGTTTCTTTGTGAGTTGAAATGGATGGGCTTAGAAGGCATCTTTACATATCATGGTTGGTCATTTGCAAAGTCAGTTAAATGGCCTCCTCAAGTAAACACAGGCAGTTCTGGACCACTTTGGGCTTTGAAAAATACCAGACTACAAGACCAATAGATAAAGTTTTGGTTTGCAAGTCTAGTCTTTTTGTCTCATTAGTCGGCTATGGTCCCTGGAGGACTAGTGGTTAGGCCATGGTGCTCTCTTTGCTGCAGCCCGGGTTCGATTCCTGGCCAGGGAACCAACCCCAGACACTGGGGTTGCACACGACAGCGCACTCCCAGTGCTGGTCCCAAGCCCAGATCAAATTGGGGAGGGTTACGTCAGGAAGGGCATCCGGTGTAAAAACTGTGCCAAATAAAATATGTGGACCAATGATCCACTGTGGTGACCCCTAACGGGAGCAGCCGGAAGAAGAAGAACAACAGTCTCATTAGAAGACTAGCACCAAGACACATGAAGCCAGCAATTTTTTCAAACTCCTGCTCATGCACAGGGCAGCTGAACACATTCTGAGGAAAGCGCTATGTGCCGTCTTCTGCATCCATCCATTTTCCATACCACTTATCCTACACAGGGTCAAGGAGCCTATCCCAGGGAACTTGGGGCACAAGGTGGGGGACACCCTGGATGGGGTGCCAACCTACTGCAGGGCACAACTGCACACACAATGGACAATTTGGAAATGCCAATCAGCCTACAGCGCATGTCTTTGGACTGGGGAGGAAACTGGAGTACCCCCTCCGCGAAACCCTGAAGCACAGGGGGACCATGCCAACTCTGTGCACACAGGGTGGAGGTGGGAGTCAAACCCCCAACCCCGGAGGTGCGAGACAAATGTGCTAACCACTAAACCGTGACCCCCTTCCGCATATATGAGCTCAAGAATGCCCATGATTGGCTAGTGGCTAGAAGCCATCCCTCCCATCCAGAGAGCACGGCCCATTTTTCTCTCTTGGACTCCTGGGCGTGGATGGCTGTGACCTCATTAGGATTCGTACTTCTGTCTTAGTAATTTGACAATATGTACTTCCTGCTTGTTTAGAAACTTTATATAGTGCGGTTTTGAGTATGGGAGTTGGATTTGGTCTAGTGGATACACAGAATCTAAAATCTATTAAGTATGTTTCCCTGTAAAATTACAGTTCAGCAATTTCTGATATCTTTGTTTGATGCTAACCATCAGCTTATTTGTTTCTTTTTCTCATACCTTTTATGTCATAGCTCTTGAACAAACACAATATTGACAATGGTGCCAGCAACCAGTAATCCTAGGATGTTAACATACTTCACTGTTTATGGTATCACATGGCTTTTGTGACTCAGGTCCCTGCCTCACATTATATTTCTAAATAATAAGCACCCATAAACTGAGCTGCAACCCCCAGCCCAGGACTTGTACTTCCTCATGGGTAATAACGACTCTTTCTGTGGCTCTGAGCTGCGTTTTTCTGGTTTTCTGTTTTCTGTTTTTCAGTCATGTGTTTTGCTGTTTCCTGGTTCTGACCCCCGCCTGCTTGTTTTTCAGAGTGTGAGTACAGATTGGCTCACACTCAGTTCCCTGCTATGAACCTCAACTATGATTCTTGGAAAAAACTAAATAAAGAGACTGCAATTATGGCTAAGTGCCTCTGGCCTCTGAGTGTTGAGTGACTCGATGTGGAAAAAAAGAAACCTCAGAATGATTGTGTTGTGAGAATCAGTAAGTAGCCAGTGTATCATTAAAAACCCATCTCCGATATCACCTGAGAATGTGCATGTGTGTGTGTGTGTGTGTGTGCGTCTGGGAGGGCGGTGTCTTATAGTTTTATATCTTGATGGTGTACCAAATGTCCCCTCAAGGATAGGAATACTTGACCTTGTGTTTTGACTTTGTGAGGTCTAACTGGTCCTCATTAGTTTTTTATTTTTTTAACAAAGACTGTGGCTTTTATTTAAAAATTAAAAGAGCCAAAATGTTTCATTTTGGTTACTGAGGAAAAGAAATGTGTGTGTATGTGTTTGTGTGTGTGTGTGTGTTTTACCTCATTGATGAAGTCTCCGATATCTCCGGGGTGTGGAGCGGCCGATCTGACCGGGTACTGAGGCTCCGGGTGCAGCGGTCTCTCGTCCAGTCTGCGGATCCCGACAGGCTTCACACACTCCGGATCCATAGTGTCCGGCTGCTGCAGCTGACTCAGATCATAATCCTACACACACATCCACACTCATAGTTAGCTTCTCTAGGCTAATTGTGCTTCAGGCTTCAGGCTCAAAGCTCCAGCTCTCCATAAACTCACTGTAATCCCATTAACATTGCCCTGGCGATAGGATTAGACCAGCTCTGGGTTCTGCTGAGGACCTGGGCATCGTGGAATAGTGGAGAACTGGAACAGTAGGCTTTTCAGTGACTCAGCATGGTTTTAACAAGAGGAACTGAATTGAATTAATCCTATTAAAAGTCAGGAGGCTTTTATGTTGAACAAAAAAAATATATATATAGGTAGTGTTGGTGCTCGAGTCCATGCTCAGACACACACAGTACGTTAAGCTTGTAGCTGTACTGTATGTATTAAACTCTATCATTATTAGAAGCACTTTTCTACACTTCCATTTCATGTCCTCAATTGGTTCATCCCAACCCTGTGACCCCACACACCCCTTTCTTTGTTATTGGTTTGATCTCTCTGCTTGGATTGAGCTACACAGACCTACTCACAAATCTAAGCACTAAACCCCCACCTCCGTGTTCCTGCAGCAGCCAGCACCGGATTAGGAGCTAAGCTGCTCTGTATGTCAGATATCTGAGATACAGGGTGTTCATTCCACTTCACTTTCACACACAGCTCCAGCTTCGGAATTGTGCTTAGGTACAATCCACCAGCCGTTCATCCACCCATCTAACCAACCCTCCATCCATTCATTAATCCAACCATCCATTCATCCATCTATTCATCTATCCAACCAGCCCTCCATCCAACCAACCATCTGTTTACTCATTTATCCATCCATCTATCCACCTATCCAAACAGCCCTTCATCCATCCAACTCCAATCAAGCCCTCCAACCATCTATTTACCCATTCATCCATCCATCTATCCATGCAGCTCAAATCTGTAATTCACCCATGCTTTCAATCAGCCATCATTCCAACCACCAATTCAACCATTCATCATATCATCCAACACAGCACCCAACTAGCCAGCCATCCATCCATCCATCCATCCATCTATTCAACTACCTGTCTGTCCATCAATCCATCCCTCCATCCATCCATCCATCCATCCATTACAACATCTATTAACCAATCTATTCAACCATCCTCTATCCATCTTGACATCTATGTACCTATCCATCATGACATCTATGTATCCATCCATCCATCCATCCATCCATCACAGCATCCATTCATCAATGCAACTAACCATCCATCCATCCCAGCATCTATTAATCAATCTATTCAACCATCCTCCATCCATCCTGACCTTTATGCATCTATCCATCGATCCTGATCGATCATGACATGTATGTATCCATCCATCTACCCATCCATCACATCATCTATCTATCCTTCCACCAATTCATTCTTCACAGTATCCATCCATCTACTCAACCAGCTGTTTATCCATCCTTGCATCCAACCAACTACTCATTCATCCATCCAAATATTCATCCAACCATCTATCCATCCATCCATCCATCCATCCATATAACACCCATTATAAAATCTGATTCTGATTAAGAGCCATCACTGTGGGTTTATAATTATTTATTTTAAGTGTGCTGCATGTTCAAAATCACTCCATCTCCTAAAACCTTTTTATCAACTTCACTTCTCCTCTCAGCACGACAGCAAGAAGGGAGAGAGAAAGAGGGAAAAAGACGGGGAGATGTAATGCACTGCTGTCTCTGACAGGCACTGCAAATGTTCTTATTTCTTTAGTTTTGTTCTTTCTCTGCTTTTCCTCCAGCACACACTCCACACAAACACACACCAACACACTCACATCTTCCTGCACCATGAGTTTCTCTCCATACCTCAGAAAATGTACAATCACTAAATTCAATCAAACGGTAGGAAATCTTTTAGTGTTTGCCACTGCTTTCTTTTATCTGCTTGCTCCTGATATCACTCACTGCATCTGGAGTGGATATATAGAGGAAAAGTGAAACTTGTACTATATGTACTATATATGTGTGTGTGTGTGTGTTTGTTTGTGTGCATGTGTGTGTTCCACTGTGAATGAAGCTCAGATCTAAGTTTTTTAAAAAAAAACAAGAAGAGGATTGATTGGTTAATTGATTGAGTGAGTGTGTGTACCTGGTCCTCCTCTCCACCTCCTTCCTCATCGTATTTAAGGATGTTGTCTCGGACGTCATCCTCGGGGTCGATCAGCAACTGTTTGGCCTGACGCTCTTTATCCTTCCTCTTCATCCACATCACAAACAACAACACCAGGACTAGAGAGATGCAGAGAGATGGAGAGAAAGATTTTGATTAAATGTTTTTTAAACATGTATAAGAAGGTCAGAATAAAGTCATAAAGCCATAAAGCTAAAGCCATAACACCATACTGCACGGCTTCACCTCAAGCTTCAATAATATAATATAATCAGTGTTCAGATTCGCATAAACACTGCGTTCATTGCTTTCGATGTTTACATTCAGCTAAACTTTGAGTGGATTTTTAATGAGTGGATGCTTAGCTTTATGCTTAATGCCAAGTAAAAAAGTAAAACCCTCAGATACAGCAGAGAGAAAACATTGGATTCCACAATTCACTGTTATGTATTGTTTTGTTTAATTAACAAAAATTATAAATAATTTTTTTAAATAATTCTTTGTTACAAAAAGGTATTGTAATTTTAATAAGATTGTCTGATTAGTAATTGTAAATACTTTTTAACAAAACTATAATGCATTCCATTTATTCCATTATAATTATTTTTTCTAGTATCTAGTACTGAAGTATTATTACATCATAAAATGTCTGAGCCAATCACTTTCCGGTATGTAAATACAGGCATTTGTTGTTGAAGTTTCCAACTTTCATTCTTCTCAAATCTTCATTTTTAAAAAATGTGAATGTTTTTTTAAATGATAATACTCCCACCTGTGATGCTCTACAGTTTACAGTCAAAAAACTAAAGCTTTTCTTATATTAGTGAAGAAAGAGGAGGTAATTTTGGCCAAGAAATTTAACTGTGCTGAAATGAAATAAAATATGTTAAGAAAATACTGTAAATAAGTAACACTACAATCGTCTACTATATCCCTGATATCCCTCTGTGTCATATCCACTCACTGAGGAGGATGATGATGCAGAGCAGGATGGCGATGATGGCGCCTGTGCCCAGTCCGGCGGCCACGAGGAACTCCTGATCCGTGCAGTCTCCGTTCTGATCGCACTGACACACCTTCACGCGCAGGTAGGACGTGTTGGACATGGGCAGGTTGCCGGAATCGGTGATGTAGATCGGGATCTCGTAGATGCCTCTCTCTAGGAAGCCGATCTTCAGGCTCAGCTGGGCGTGGTCACCTGAAACAATGGAAATGTAGTTAATCAACCAGGCAAACAATTATTCCTCGGACCAATCATATGGCATGCGTGGTACGACAGTTGTTTCTTCCCTTTCTCAAAACTTTAGTTCCTACCTGCAATAAGTTAAGCGATAAATAACAGAAAACTGTTGTTTCATCTTATCCTGTCATACATGACCTCTCATTAAATGTTTATAGAGACATTATGAAGAAAACTGAAGCTCAGAAGGATGAAGCAGAGATCATTGATGTCTCGGGAGAGTGTTTGGAGCTAGTACTGTTAGCTTGCACTGCTAATTTGCTAAGAGATGATACAAAGAAGAACATATAAATAGATATATAGGCATATTTTGGTGCCTTTTGTGAGTGTATGTAGCTAGTACAGATAGCTAGTGACTCTTTTTTTATTCACGTATATCTTTTTAGAATTATTGTTTTAAATATGTTTTAAACAAAAGAAAACCGTGTACCGTAGTAAATCATGTGCTGTAGGCTACATTTTTGCTACTACCCTTTCTCATTGGAACTAAAAACGCTGGACGAAAGATACACGCCCACAAACGACAACATGATCACGCGCTCCACGCCCACAAGAAACGAATTACAAGTGACAGGAGAGACTTCGCGCTGACTAGTGTGAATGCAGGGTAATAATAATAATAATAATAATAATAACAATAATAATAGTAATAATAATAATAATAATAATAATAATAATAATAATGATCTGTCTTGAAATTAATAAGACAAAATATATAGCTTGTCATTTTACCGACTTTCCTGTGGTGGAAAAACTTGCTGTTACAAAGTGCTGACACAGGAGACTCCTTCCATAAAACATATACTTGCATATGTTTTTCTTTGTTAAATAACTTTTTTTATCTGTTTATTATTACTTTTAGATTATATGGAGGGTCTGTGGTACACGTCCCTGTGAATGAGCTGGACGCAAGGTACACGCCCACAAGAAATGAACTACAAGTGACACAAGAGACTTTTCACGCTTGCTAGGGCAATAATAATAATAATAATAATAATAACAATAATAATAATAATTTTTCTATAGGTAGTCATGTTACCAACTTTCCTGTGGTGGGAAAATTTACTGTTAAAAAGTGCTGACACTGGAGACTCCTTCCATAAAAGTGAAGTGAACATATACTTACATATGTTTTTCCTTGTTAAATAAATTTTTTTTATTTGTTTATTATTAGTCTTAGATAACTTATTACAACAATGCGCTAGCAATATAAACTTCTGTCAGAGCTGCTGTTATAGAAAATTAATCAACAGCCTGTGACTAGATGCGCACCATCAACAGTGCTCTCTCTCTCTCTCTCTCTCTCTTTCTCTATCTATCTATAGTATATTTACATACACATTCATTCTTATTGCCTGTGGAAGTGACAGCTTATTTAAATACAGTGAAGAAATAAATCAACCGACCCATTTCCATCCATTAACTTCCTACAGGAAGTCATCATACTTTAATTAATTGCACATCTGATAGCGTAACTGATCAGTAATTAGACAGGAAAGTCTGAGGGTTTTGTGTCAGAGCAGAAGGCCATGAATGTGGAGGAATACATGTGTAATGTGTAAAGGATCAGGGGCAGGCAGATTAGATGGCAAGCTGTTTATCCCTAAGCTGCATTATTGGGAGATATTCGGTGGATTAATAAGCTGCAAATCTAAATCCTTTGCCGCACTCAAAGCTGCAGAAATGTCACCGTTTGATGGGAAATCAGTAAAATCTGTTTTTTAGACACTATACGGAGAAGTCACGGCAAAAAGGAAGGCGCTTTGTGCTCTGTGACCAGCTTTTGAATTAGTATTTGTCCAGTCTGTTCTCTTGCGTGGCACTGAGCGTCTGTCTCTGTGCTCTGTTCTCCACTCGGGCCATCTGTCCTCGTTAGGCTGAGACCAGCTTTCCAAAAAAAAAAAAAAAAAACAACAACACTGCAGCATTCACATCATATTTCCTAATAAAGAGAGTGCTGCTCTCCCAAACACATCACCATCTGATGGGCTGATTGTGAGAAACTGGTCAATTTTTATCTCAGATGTCTCAAAGCGTTCAGTGAAATTCACAGCCTTAAAATACCTCACCTAGTTTTATTAACTTTTAAAGCCAAACGTTTTGACCTAATTTTATAATTTATTTCAGTTTTCTTTCTTTCTTTCTTTCTATTATTATTATTATTATTATTATTATATGCTACTCCAAGGACTTTTTATTTACTTTTTTTATTTTATTTACTTTTTAAAGGATATTTTTTTTGCTTTTAATTTTTTATATCCTGCTTTTTGTTTTCTTATTTATTTCTGATATTTTATTTTCATTATATTCCTGTGCATTACACACACAAATGTGCACCATGTATAAAATCCGATGCTGTTATTATTATTATTATTATTATTATTATTATTATTATTATTATTATTAGTTCTTTATTCCTAGTTTGTATGATTACTGTGCAGATTTTATACCTGTACTTGACAATGTTTTTTTTTAAATGCTAAAATTTTGTTAAAAAAAAAGACAAAACAAAACCTGCCAGTCAAATAGAAGTGACAATTTTAAATAAACATCCAAAAAAAATGATTGATATTTTATATGATTATATAAGATAAGATTTTCTCTAAACATGGACAAATAAAAAAAGGGGGAAAAAAACTATTAGAACATAAGTTTAGTGTGCCTTATATCATCACATAGTGCTAATAATGATTGTGTGTGTGTGTGTGTGTGCGTGTGTGTGTGTTGCTCACCATTGAGGCGTGTGAGCGTCCAGTTCCTCCGGATGTCACTGGGCCGAACAGGCAGCTCGAAGGCGAAGGGTCCAGCATTGGGGTTCAGGTCTCCATCCAGAGCCGTGATGTTGATGCCGTTGGTTTCGGGTTTCTCGCACATCTCGACCTCGTGAGGGAACACCTGAGGAGCGTTATCATTAATGTCACGCAGCAGGATTTGCAGGGTGCCCGTTCCACTGGCTGGAGGAATGCCTGCACAAACACACACATTAAAACACACATATATAGGTAAACAGCGTTGGGGTAAACAAGCTAACTGCCCTCCATTCAGAACAGCTGGAACTGACTGGTGCTGTGCATTCCCTGTGGTCTCGGTATCATAACCATATGCAATTTAGTAAACTCATTTTCTCACTCCAGTTCTCCAATCACCGCAGCGCAGTGAGGTTATCTGACCACTTCTCACATTATCCCGCTTTCTATGGATGTACAGTGTGTGTGTATAGCGCCGCTGGTGATACATGCTGCATATTAAAGCAGCCTGAGAACTTGCGCAGTAAGAAGCTTTTGTTATTTAGGCCACAGAGAAAGCCACAGTGCCTGGCCCACATCGCAACATCTCTAACCACAAATCTTTTTACTGGACGAGGCTTTGTCATTACTGGCCTCAGTTTAGCTCCAAATGCTGCCAGTGAACCAAACAGCCCCTTGTTTACAAAGCGAGCGATTCATTTGTATTCCTGACTGAATTTAATAAATCACTGGAGAGTTAAACCGAACTCATTCGCCTCGTTTAACACCGAGGTGATTCTGGATACCTTAACCTAAGCACTGAAAAATCCCAGCATGCATTGAGCACTGGCCATCGTTCATCGCTTGGTTTTCCAAGCAAATCTTTCTGAGCTGGATGACAAGTGAACTGTGTTCCAGAGTACTGTATTTGAAATTTGTCCCCACTCCAAAACGCAGACGCCCAATCAGCAATGGCGCTCTTATAACAACCTGGAAATGGAGGTCATAAGTGCAGAAATAGAGAACTTGCCCAAAGCTCTGACTCTTCAGAGAGAGGTCATGCTAACTCATCAGAGGCAGGCTCTAGCATTTACCCGTATCTGCCTTGCTAAAAAAGTGAACAAATCCACAGGGTGCATGCTCGCGCTTTCACCTTGCTTAAGGTGTCTCTGTCGCTGATGCTAAATATGGCACTGCACTCACACCTCGTGGGTGAGAAACCTGAGAACACCTCTGATATGTAGAGGAGGAAAGCATGTTAGCATGAGCAATATGTCTGGGCACAGCTCGAGGGCTCAGCATTGCCCTTGTTTTTCACCACAGATAAACATTTCACCTGAAAAAAAAAAAGCCATGAGTCAGTGTGAGTCATGAGAGATAAAATAATTACACATAGCGGTTCGGATGAGCTGTAGCGAAAGTGGTCTGAGTCAAACTGACAGACCTGCTGAATCATCCATCAATGAGGAAATGGGAGGAAGAAGAACAAGAGAGGAGGTTTTAAAGAGAGCCTGGAAACAAATCTGTCTATTTTTTTTTTTTTAAACCATGCTAGTTTACGTTCCTGCTGATGTTTTACATGATTCATGAGTTTCAATCATTTAAAAGATTTTATTATTTGGAAATCTCTCCATTAAAATGGAGTGACTTTTTTCTGCATCTATTTTAAACTGTATGTGTGGGTGTGGGTAAACAAAAAACAAACAAAATACAACTAGGAATGCAGAAAAAAATTATCTAGGGAGTAAAACATTTATTTTTTAATTTATTTGAATTATTTATTTATTTGTTGCTTAATGGTTTCCTCAAAGGAAAAAACAACATCCCTGTCAATATGCATATAATACTTTTGCATTTTATGTTATTTGTTATAATTATTTATTGTCAGCTCATTTTTTCTGGAGTGATGTCATATTTAATGACAGACTGTTTAATAATAGAGGATTTTT
>CM040457.1:6545877-6611823 GCA_022758105.1 Pangasianodon gigas | reverse complement strand
GATCCTTGAAAATTGCAAGAATGTTCAAAAATCTTTTACTTCGTACGATACTTCGTAACGTTCCTACAGTGTTGAAATCATGTCTAACTCAAATGTGTTTCTCAAATAGGGGTACTTGGAGGTATGCACTACAAAAGGTACTTAACAGGAAAGGAAAATTCCATTTGAAGGGAAAAAAATAATACAATAATATTCCGAAATATTATAATTGAATGTAAATAGAATTACTATAGAACTACAGTTCAATAGAACTATAATTCAAATGGGTTTATTAAGTAACTAAATAAGAATATTTGTCACACTTGTTGTTATTATTAAACATTATATTCATTACATACTGTATATATTCCACAATATATAGGTGCTCGTTACATAGAATGATATGCTTTATGTTCTTTCCTTTACAGTTTTCTAAATAAAAATCCTCTAGTCTGTTAAAGTGGTATTTGGCTTAAAAAGATTGTGAGTACTGTAGCCAAAATGGTTGGAGAACTAAAAAAGGAATACTAGAACATTGTGTGAGCTAGAAAAAAAATATATTTCAAACAATCAAGCCAAGAATCAGTTCTTGCTCTTTTGAAATTTACTCCCGCCGCCAATATGTAATTATTTTACAGCATTCAAAACTACAGGTTATTGGGTATTTGCTGTAAATAACAAACGCATCTTAAATTTATTTCATCCAGCGTGTCATCCAGGTTTGATGATACGATTGATTTGCTGCCAACAAACTCACACAGTGCTGTCTAAATATCTTCAGTGTCTGTACACATGCACTGAGTCAACAGGATTTCAGATGTTTATAATAGCTGCTGTGGGGTTTTACCTCTCGGTCCAGCCCGGCCGCCACAGTGATGATGCTGCCAGTGCGGTTGTTGATGGTGAACATGTTAGCGCTCGGGCTCTCAGGGTTCTGGGACAGAATCTTATAGCGTAGCTGGCCATTCTGTGTGCGCGGGTCATCCTTATCCTCAGCTGTTACCGTCATTACAGACGTGCCTGAAAAGAAAGCAATCCATTAGCCATCAATACAAGTCCTGTTTCTCTCTCAGTTTCTCATCAATACACAATTAAGGTAACTCAGTTAGGATTATTAATTTAAGATTTTTCTTAATGACTGCAGCAGCACTTCAAATGAGTCCTCAGTTTATCATCCCAAAAACTTTTTAATGAGCTCTGTTACACCGAGGCACTTACAGGAGAGCCAAAGAAACATTAATAATCAATAACAACTGCTCCAGCATGCACACACACACACACACAAATACACACATATACACACAAGCTCATTTTTCTTCCTTTGTGAGGACCTTGCAATGACTAATTAATAATATGCTCTAACTTTAACCTCAGTAACCAGAAGGAAATATTTTGATTTTATTGCTTTTGCAAATAAATATGTAAAAACACTGTACTTTTGTGAAGACTCTGTGATTGTGGGGGTATTTGATACTATCCTACCTTTCTAAGGAGATCTGGTCCTTTTTGGTCCCCAGAAAAGGCTAAAGTCATGTACAGACTCTCACACATTCATTTATCCATCTTTCTGAGGACCTTCCATTGACCTTCCATTGCTGTAGATAATTAAAGTTGTGACTACCCCTAACCCTAGCCTCAAATAGCCTTTATACAAACACGTAAAGTTTTGTGAGGACTGAACGATTGTGAGGACAATTATGTCATTATGTCTCTTATGTCATTGTGAGGACCTTTGCTCCTTTTTGGTTCTCACAACACACACACACACATATTTCTCTGTGAAGACCTTCCATTGATATAATGATTACTTTTAGGTTAGAGTTTTCAAATAAAAGCTGTAAAAACACTCTTTTTTTCTGAGGACCGGTGATTGTGAGAACATTTAACACTATCCTATCATTGTGAAGACATTTGGTCCGTTTCGGTCCCCACAAAGAGCTAAATACATGTACTGACAAACACACACTCTCTCTCTCTCTCTCTCACACACACACACACACACACTTTTTCCCCATTTTTGTTAGGACTGGATGTTTGTGGGGACATCTGACACTTTCCTATCTTTGTGAGGACCTCTGATCCTTTTTTGGTCCTCATAAAAGACTAAATGCATGTTTGTACATGCAAGCACAGACACATACACACACAAACACAATCACAAACACACAATCACAAACACACACACACACACACCTGGTCTGGAGCCCTCTGGTACAGTCCCATTCCAGATCTGATGAACAAACTCGGGTCGGTTGTCGTTCATGTCGATCACGTTGATCACAATGTCAATAGGGTTTTCCACTTGATTGCCGTTCAGGTCCACTGCATGCGCCCTCAGCTAAACATAACACATTTACATTTACATTTAGTCATTTGGTATGGTGCTTTTATCCAGAGTGACTTACAAAAACATACAAAAATTACCCACAGAGTCTCTAAGGATTCATAATTATAGTGTAATGGTGGTTTTACAAGAGCTACAGCAGTCTAGTCATCACACAGCTGATTTAAACACAGTTTTAGAAAATGTATATACATTAACAGTAGCAGTAACACACACATGCAGCATTAAGAAAGGAAGAAATATTGGATTTGCTACATTCAAACTGGTGCAAATCATTTACCGCTTCATATGTGCGGGAATGTCCATATGCCACCAACCAATCACCAACATGATTAAGCTCATTATACGACAGTTACGTATAATAAAAAAATAGAAAAAGGACGCTGGAAAATGTGGTAAATGTACGCAAATGAAACGATCATAACTTTATGAAATTCACAATTTAGTTAGTAAATCCTCATTGCATCTTTACAGTGTTCATGTCGTGTTTACGAATTATAATTTAACCCCTTAGAGAAAGCAAAGGGGGCGGGGCTAAATAGATAAATAACTGCAAATAAGTGAAGGGCTGGGACTAAGTGGACATCTAAAGAGAGATGACATAACACTTTGCCTGGGTTTGTGCTTACTAATTGCAGGTGTGTTCTTATTTTAAGATCGTACTGCAAATGGCCACTTCTGTGACATACGTATTACATACAAATTATGCAAAAGCAAGTCAACAAAGGCATGATTGACATAACTGTACTGAAACTAGGCAGTAGTCAAGAGTGTGACAGTAAGGTTTGAGACGCGACCTCTATTGCTGCTCTCTATTGCCCCCATCTGCAGGGGTACACATTGCTAAATGTTTATTAAAAAAAAAAACTATTTAGTCTTAAATTTAGTCATTTTAACCAATAATCCACACACAATATACATTTTTGTATAGTGAAATATATCTCAAAGCTGTTTTTTTTGTGATACAGATCTCTCGAAAGACTATAATATGCAAATGAGTGTGTAAAAATGAAAATATTTTGTGGTCTCTGCACATTTAGTCCAATGAATGTGTTAATAAACGTGACACATTACAGCCTCACCAGTTTGTTGAAATACATTAGCAGGCATATTACAATTGCAGTGTGTAGCAGTATAATCATAATGTGCTATTATGCAGCACTTACACACACATACACACACACAGATTATATTTTTTAGTGTGAAGATAAGCTTCTATAGGCCATCGTTTTCTCAGACTGCAAAATTATGTGAGGTCTTAAATGATATAAATGAACATCTACACATCTGTGTGTGTGTATGTGTGTGTGTGTGTGGTGTTAATTGAAATGCCATAGACTCATGAGCTCTGTGAGAACATGCTGAGAGTAATGCTTGAAGATGCGGTTTCTAACTGTGAAATTGTGGCAGTAAATTTGCAGATACGGCCGTGTCGATGCGTGCTCCATTTTGAGCCGGCGAGGAATATGCCTCATTTTTACTGCCTTAAGTCGCACTGAAATGGGCAGCGTAAAACACACACATAACAAATGTACATGTCAGACAGAGAGCCTGCCAAACCGCCCCCCGGTAAAAAATAAGCTTTCACTATATATGGTATAAACAGAGCAAGCGCTCCATGTAGGCAAACACGACTCGTGAGATAAAATGCAGAAAATCTAAAATACGTCTCTCATGTATCCTGCTTCTCTTCTGGCACATGAAAGTCCATATGCCATCCAATCTCCCATGAGGGAATTTATTATAGAATAGGCATAATAGAAAATTTTTTTACAGAATCCTAATTTATATCCTCACCATGTTCATGTTGGGTGAACAAACTAAAATTTACACACTGCAAAGAGCTAGGGGGGCGGGGCTACGTAGACAACTGCAGATAGCTAAAGGAGTGGGGCTGTGTGGACATTTGCAGAAAGATATGAAGGCGGGGCTAAATGGACGGATTCAAAAGGCTAAAGGGGTGTGGCTAAATAGAGGGTTACAGAAAGCAAAAGGGGGTGGGGCTAAGTGGATGACTGCAAAGAACTAAATGAGGCTATGTGGATGTTTGCAGAGAGATGAGGCGTGGGGCTAAAGTGATGGTTCCAGGGAGCTGATGGGTGGAGCTTAGCGGATGGGTGCTGAGCATTTAAGGGGCGGGGCTAGGTGAATGGTTGCTGAGAGTTGTTGGACGTAGGTAAGTGGATGACTGCAAAGAACTGAAAGGGGGGGCCATGTGAAGATTTTAAAGGGATACAGAGGTGGGGCTGAGTGGAGTCTGCAGAGAGATGAGGGGGCATGGCTAAGTGGATAGCTGGAGAACTGGTAGGTGTGGCTAAGTGGAGAGAGCTAGTGGGTGTGGCTAAGCAAATGGCTGCAGAGAGCTGACTGGCATGGTTAACTGGATTGGTGCAGAGAGCTGATGGGTGTGGCTAAGTGGGTGGCAGCAGAGAGCTAGTGGGCGTGGCTAATTGGATGCTGCAGAGATCTGATGGGCTAAGTGGATAGCTAAGTGGATGCTTGGTGCGTGTGGCTAAGTGGACAGCTGGTGTTTGTGGCTAAGAGAACTAAAGGGGCAGGGCTAAATAAAAAGAGTAACAGTAGAAGCTAACTGTCTGACTTTTGCTAATGGTAGACTATTACAGAGAAGAGTTCCTGGATGGATTTTTTTGTTCTACATGTGTACATACAAGAAATTTACCACTACAAACACTATACTCTTTTTTCCCCTAAAAGTAAACCATAAAGTACAAAATAAGTTTTAGTGCGTTCAACCAAGTGTTGTAACTCCAACTAACTGCCAACTAGGAAAAAACAAAGAAAGAAAACACTCCCTCAGCTCAGAAAGTCGAGAAGATCTCCTCAACCCTGAGTTCACCACGTGACGTCAAATCAACATGGCTGCTCAGAGCATCAGCAGTAAACACAGCAGCACTGCTTTCCTTTTAAATGAGCTATACTGTATATACAAGTATATGCTTTAGCTCAATCAACAAACAGACATGTTCACTTGTTAAATCTATAACACTGACTATACAGTAGCTTTGAGGAGAAAAATATTCATCACTCATATCACTAATGTTAGCAGGCTAGCTTATTGCTAAGAAGGGATGAACACAGAGGCGTCCATGTTTTTTTTTTCCCCCGCAGGTTAAAAGTGACATAACTCTGAGTTCTGACTTCCCACTTCCGATTTAAATAGAACGGAGCATTATTCACAAATTCAAGGGAAGTGTGTGTACAGTATATGAAATTTGTCACAAGTTAGAGATTTAAAAAAATTGATGATGCAGCATTTTCAGCAACATTTCATTTTCTCCACAGGGAATGAACTCTACAGTGAAGGCACACAGTGTCTGTGGGAGTCAATTAAATAGACGCTTCTTTACAGAAACGAATGTCATTTATTTATTTGAAAAAATCTGTACTTACGTGGAAGCTGGCGATGTGCTCGCGGTCGAGTGGTTTGAGCACGCTCAGTTCTCCTGAGATGGGGTCGATGGAGAAGATCCCGGTGGGCGGTTGGTCAGCTCCGGGGCCGGTCACGCTGTAGCGCAGGTTCACCTTGTTATCATGGTCCGAGCGGATCTACACACACACACACACACACACACACACATATACATACAGGAGTGAAACAGAACTCATCAAAGTCCTGAAGGAGCGACCTCTTGGTACCCAAGCTTTCCAGAACCCTCATACTCCTTTTTTTAAACGCATGTGTGTGTTTGCCTGGTGCTTCAAGGCAGATTAAGTTCTCCGGTGTCATGCTGAAATTAATTACAACTTTGCCAATATTCATTTCTCGAGTCACGGCTACACTCTTGCGCTGCCGTCGAGGAGGCTTCTTTGACTCGGTAATAGCAGATGGTATGTGTGGGTGTGTGAACTGTGTGGGTGCTCTGGAGTGCGCTGGGATTATATGTTGTCTGTGGGGCAAGCAATGCGCGCAGGCGTAGGACGAGTGAAGACGGTTAAAGTGTGCTGTATGGCTCTGACAGAACATGTATATGAGGCTTTATGGTGAAATGATGTAGCCGCAGGCTGCTCTGACTTATATCATCCACCCGTGAGTGTGTGTAAGTGTGTGAGGGTTTATAAGAGTAAAAAGAAAACAGAGAGAGAGAGAGAGAGACCTTACCCTGACCAGCTCCTGTGGAAAAGGTCCTCTGGAGTTCTCCGGGACGTTAATAGGAGGAATAACCCAGTCTCTCTTCATGCGTTTGATCTGGCTGTTCACCTGCCGCGAGGGGATTATAATCTCCGGCAGTCTCCTGGACTCGAGCGCCTCCTGCACATCACACAACAGTCAGAGGAGCACCATGAGGTTCAGACTGAAGATGACTAAGGTTTAGCGCATTTCACAGGAAATAGCAACTCAAACAATTCACTGCTTTTCTTTTTTTTTTTTTTTTTAATTGTTGCATTCAAGCATTTATTCAGTGTAGAAAACAATCAATTTCTCTGAACCTCTGTAATTACAACACTAATTTTCTAAAAAAAAAAATTCTAATGATCAAATATTAAGCACATTATTGAGCAAATATTGAGCATTATATTTATTAATTAGCACCACATTCCTGAACTTTCCACCACAATGTGTTAAAAATTAGATCATATTAACAGCACTTTTCCCATTGTCGTGAGTTCTACATTGTACATTTAGATCAGGAAATTGAGTTAACTGTGATTATAACTTTAATAACTAGATCGGTCAGTTCCAGAATTATTGGCATTCTTGGTAAAAATGGATAAAAAAAAAATTAAAAACAGTTATGAAAAAATGTCTTTGTAGACTGTTACCTTGGAAATATGCAAGAAATCTAATCTTTAACTGAATTAAATGCATTCTATGTAAAAAAAAAAATAAAAAATAAAAGATGTTTAATTGTTGTGTTACATTACCAAGCTATAATTATAATAAATTATAAAATAATTGCATTTTTCATTTGAGATCAAAATCTCTGTGATTTACACATTAAAGAACTAAAGTACAATCACTAATTAACTGACAATTACTATGAGATTAAATGTCTCTAATCAAATAGAAGAGCCAAGGACTGAGAACAGGCTGAGGGGGAAAAAAATTACATGAATATTGAGAACAAGGGGGCAAAGTTAAAAAAAAAAAACTATATATATAAAAAAATATTAATAGCATTTGAGCGTGTCCATTATCAACAAATCATACAGGTAAATAAATAAATAAATAAATAAGAAAATGAATGAATAAATGAATGAATGAATAAATAAATAAATAAATAAAGTTCATGATGATCACATTATATAAGTAAATAAGAAAGTAAATAAATAAATTTAAAAATAAATAAATAAATAAGTAGGTAAGTAAACAAACAATCACACAAAAAACAAATAGTATCCATTGTTATTATACCATAAATAAATAAATAAATAAATAAATAAATAGTGTTCATGATGATCACAGTATATAAGTAAATAAGGACGTAAATAAATAAATTTAAAAATAAATAAATAAATAAGTAGGTAAGTAAACAAACAAACAATCACACAAAAAACAAATCCATTCTTATTATACCATAAATAAATAAATAAATAAATAAATAAATAAATAAATAAATAGTGTTCATGATGATCACAGTATATAAGTAAATAAGAAAGTAAATAAATAAATTTAAAAATAAATAAATAAATAAATAAGTAGGTAAGTAAACAATCACACAAAAAACAAATAGTATCCATTGTCGTTATATCATAAACAAACAAACAAACAAACAAACAAATAAATAGTGTCCATTGTGATTATATCATAAATACATAAATAAATAAATAAATAAATAAATAAATAAATAGTATCCATTGTCATTATTATAAGTAAGTAAGTAAGTAAATGAATGCATCAGAGTTAATAATAAACATTATAAACCCTGGTTGTACACTCTTCAAAACAAAAAAGTTGTATGTAGATGTTTAAACGTTGTTTGGTTGTCCATCTGACAGAACCCTTACACACTCTATGCAGAACCTTCTAGGAAGATTGTTGCTCTTTGAGAGACAGTTTCAAGTAGAACCATTTTAGGAAACCTTTATATCCTTTATAATCCAAAAACCTCTTGAAAAACCATCTTAAAGTACGTCGGAGACTTATTTTGAGAAGCGCAGTCCTATTAGTGTGAGATTATTATCCATGTCTCATCAGAACGCATTTCAGATTCATCTGAATGACTAATACAGGATTATTTAGATTAGATTAGAGGATTCTTTACTCAGATTCATTGCATGTGGCTCCACACTTCATCTAATAGTCTTGCCAAATCTGCAGCACCAAATACGTTAGTATTAAAATGAAACTGGATTTACATGATGTTTTTTTTTCATCCAGAATTTCTCAGCAAGAGTGAAGTTCAGAAGAAATTCATTAAGGTGAGGCTAACATGCACATCTTTCTGACCAGCTGAGAGGGATTAAAATGCCTGCGCTGAATAAAAAAAAAAAACGCTCACATGCTTCACTTTGAACTTTTCAAACACACACAGACACGCAGACTCCACATCTTCCATCCATCTAACCATTCGGCTGGAAGGAAAAAAAACAAGATTTGACAGCACCTGCGTGCCAAATACTCTGAAACCCCAAAATGCTTCAAAATGCTTCAACGTCTTTCAAATTTAAAAAAGAAGAAAAAAGAAAAAACTTGGTGCAGAGAAAACAATCCTTAACCCACAGATGACAATAATAACCAAAAAACTCCCTGAAAAACAGAAGGAATATAAGCCGAATTCTTTACTCTAAACAATCTGTTTCAAACATTTTTAAGAATAATGGCCTGTAAAGTTCAAATAAAGCAAAGTCAGAAACAAGCTGCACGTCCTGCTCTCTAGCCAACATTATAGAATTACCAATTATACCAATTATACAGAGCGACGAGTGCATTTCACACACACAAGTTTGTAACCTTGACTTAATTTATAACTTTTCACATGCGTTTAATATCTTCAAAAAGATCGTGTTTTAATAACAGAAAGAAAAACATTCCTGATGGACGACAGCATTTAAATTTATATCTAATCAGTTCTCGAAATCTGATTGGTCAGAAGGTGTTGATTCATTTTCAAATAACAGCAGCTCCGACAATAGTGAAGCTGTCAATCAAATCACAGGTTTATATTAATACACTTGTTCTAATATGTGAGGGTTTCCATAGTAACAGCTCATACATAGGGGCTTAAATAATAATCGAATAATAAACAAGTTAAAAATAGTGTTCTTATTTAACTTTTTTTTTTATATCATAAGGAGATGTTTATGTAACATTTATAGAAGGAGTCTCCAGTAGGTTCAGTAGGTTTTCCACCATGTTAAAGTCTTCAGAACAGAGAAAGTTTCTCGGTTACACCAAAAGAACACCATTTATGTTACAGAATTGAGCTAGCTAGCTTTCTATCCTATACACAGAATGTTATTTATGTTTAGCTACTCTAATGCTAAATAGCTTTATTAATTACCTTACTACAACCTACATTTACACTTACATTTACATTTACATATCTACTCTAATATGAACTTTAATTTATTACCTTATGTTACTGAACTAATAGCAAGCTAGTTTAGCTACTTTAATGAGAACCCAGCTACATTTATTACTTTATTTTAGGGAACTATTAGAAAGCTAATTATTTATGTTTAGCTCATCTAATGACAACCCCAGCTATATTTATTACCTTATTTTAGACAACTTTTAGCAAGCTAGTTTAGCTACTCCAGTGATAACCCAGCTATATTTATTACTTTATTTTAGACAACTTTTAGCAAGCTAGTTTAGCTACTCCAATGATAACCCAGCTATATTTATTACTTTATTTTAGACAACTTTTAGCAAGCTAGTTTAGCTACTCCAGTGATAACACACCTATATTTATTACCTTATTTTAGCAAACTATTAGCAAGCTAGTTAAGCAACTCCAATGATAACCCAGCTATATTTATTACGTTATTTTAGCAAACTATTAGCAAGCTAGTTAAGCTACTCCAATGATAACCCAGCTATATTTATTACGTTATTTTAGCAAACTATTAGCAAGCTAGTTAAGCTACTCCAGTGATAACCCAGCTATATTTATTACCTTATTTGAGGCAACTATCAGCAAACTAGCTGTTTACTATATATTTAGCTAACATACTCCAAAGACAGCCCTTCCTTGTAAAGAAACATTTTTAAATATATTTTGTGTCAAAAGTTGCTACATCAGTAATTTCAGGTGCAGCATTTCCTAGGTTATTTTGACACCTTTACACTTGAGGGGATTTTGGATTAGAAATCAAACTGATGCATTTTTGGCTATCCCAGTGCGGGGCTGAAAGTGTGGATTGCTTAGTTAAATGTAGCAGGTGCGTGTGTGTGTGTGTGTGTGTGTGTGTGTGTGTGTTCTGATGAAGAAGAAGATAGTCTGCATTCAACTGAAGGGAGCCTTGCGTAAAATATTAACAGGCAGACCAGACTCTCCCAGGATATTACTCCAGCCCCGTTAGTGTGTGTGTGTATGTGTATGTGTGTGTGTGTGAGAGAGAGAGAGAGAGAGAGAGAAGATGTACATGTAGTTTTCTCCTTCTCTCTTGATGGAGCTGAAGTCTGCTGTCGTACCTGCTCCAGGTGTGAAAGCAGTGTGTGAGGAAGGCTAAGGGGAAAATGTGTTTTAACACGTCTCTCTGCACACAAAGCGACGCCCGGATGAAGAGACATCAGGACACTTATAACGACATGTAGGATGTGGAGCAGCATCAGCTCAGTGCTTCTTTCCTGCTAGTTTTTACACAACCAGGTGTTTCCTGACACTGACAGATCACTCGCTACATATTTTAAATTTAAATTTATTGTCTACTTTTTTCCACAAACAACTTAAATGTTCTTTTTCACATTTAAAGGTGCAATAGTCAATATTTTTCATTTCCTACTAGCACAAATAATGTGGAAATTTATGTAAAAATGATTAAAAAAAAAGAGAGAGGTTAAGCCATTGTCTCAGAACAATTGTATTAAAAAAACAGTCTGGAAACCTGCTTTCTGGTTCGGAGTGTTCATTTGTATTTGGATTGGCCTCCTGTCAGTCATTTTATAGACACGCCCCCCCAACACCCCTTCACATCCTCTTCAATAATTATGAGGAGAAGTTGCATGTTGTAACTTGGCCTTCAAGAAGCTGAATGTCCGAGTGTGCTTGATACTGATGTCATGACAGGCCTTGCTAATGCTAACTCTAGTTGAACCATGATAAGTTTTTGGGGGCGGAGCTATGTGTACACGAGGGGAAATGAGGGCAGGCTCAATGAGTAAAAAAAAAATCATTCAAATCTTATTCAATTCCATGCATGTAACCATTAGAGACCTATTTTCACAAATCTTACCTAATATAGCTTTAAAGGTGCAGTCTGTTATATTCGAAAGTGTTTCTAAGCCTGTAACAATCATCTCATTTCAAAGAGAAATTCTTATGATTGGCGAAAGTGCAGTATAATCTGGCTAGTTTCTTTGTGTCAGGTGCTTGCTAACATTTTTCTGGCCCTGAAATTAGGTGTACCACAGAACAGAACTGCTTGGGCAATGCAGTATAATCTGGCTAGTTTCTTTGTTTCAGGTGCTTGCTAACATTTTTCTGGCCCTGAAATTAGGTGTATCCCAGAACAGAACTGCTCATGCTCTGCATTCATTCATTCATTCATTCATTCATTCATTCATTCATTCATTTATTTATTTATTCATTAAGGCAACAAAAGAAACAGCAGAAATGGGGAGACTGGTTAAGACCAAGAGGACCAAGAGAAATCTTGCCAACGTTTCCATTGCAATTATAATTCACAAACTGCAAACTGCACCTTTAATCAAACTTTTTTTTAAAAATTTTAATACATTGTTATTAAAGTCTAAAGGTGTAATGTATGTTCTACTGATACAGCATTACAGCGTATGCAAGGAAGAATAACAGAGTCATGTTCCTAATATCCATCCAATGCATGAATCAGTAATGACTAGGTTTTAAAAGAACAAACACACCACATATGTTTCATGGCATTTAATGTCACCCACTTATAAATATAAAGCTGTAATTAGAGATCTTGAGGTACTGTTTTTAACTCAGGACTACAACCTTACTTTTATAAAGTTTTAATCGGTGTGCTTGTGTCATGTAGTTTATCCTCTTATTGGTGTTTTATATGTTCTGTCTTTGTTTAATTAGTTTTTCGTTTACATTTATTATAGTAATGATAGCTGTTGATTAAGTTTCTATGACAGCAGCTCTGACAGTAGCTCAGGCTGCAGGTTTACATTAATGCTCTCGTTTTAATACCTTACTGAAACAGGAACTTGTTTTGCACATGTTCCACTAGATTAAACATTACGCTATAAATGACCGAAAAGTATGTTGAGTCATTTGTTAATAAATATTGCTTGCTAGCTTTGGCAAATTTCTGCGTTATAAGAGGAATAAAACACTTCGGATTGTGGCGTAATTGGAAAATAATCAACTTCAGGATAGTAACAGTAAGTGCGCTGCATGTCTAGCTGCATCGCTAACTCCATCGCTGATTATTTCTCTATAACAGCACGTCCTGAAGTGTTTTATTCCTCTTATACAAAAGCAGTTTGCCAAAGTTAACAATTTTTAACTCTGTATAGCACTTTGGGCAAATCCGGTTGTTTTGAGCGTGCTTTGTAAATATCACTCAAATGTATTTCATCACATTTTGTTTACAATTTGTTTAGACATCGTTCTAATTACATTGAAAACCCAGTATTGAAAAAACAAAGTCTAGACGTAAGCTGCTGCATGAATAAAGTTTATTAGTAATAAATGATTATTTGTAGTACTAGCAGGGCTTTTCTGAAGTGACAACCTACTTGCTATATATAAATCCTGCTTTGTTACAGCGCCCCCTGGTGGCTCGGAGGCTCTAAGCAACTGTTTCTACCTCTGAAAGCTAGAAACGGCCCGAGTGCTAGTTTAGACATCCTCGATTTAGTACATATTCTGTTTTCTACTCCCCATAAACTTTCATAAAGCATCACTGTGACACAAGAAAATCTATGAGATATTATTATAAATACATCCTGAGTCTTAGCTTTGAGTGTGTACATCTTTAGAAAGCTCTATTAAAATTTTTAGAGTTTTAAAACTCTAAATGTGTTAAAAACCTACTTTAACAAACACCTTAAATTTTCCTTTTTAGGACTTAAAGGTGCAGTATGTTAAATTAAAGAGTATTTCTAAGCATGGAACAATCACATCATTTCTTAGATGTTGTCTTAGGAAAAAAAATTAAATTCAATGACTCTGGCTAGTTTCAGTTTCGAGTGTTTGCTAACAGTTTTCTGGCCCAGAAATTATCGTTGCCCCAGAATACACCTGTTCAGTTTTGCTTTTTTTTTTCTTCTTAAAAGGCAACAAGGTAAACTTCGTTTTGCAGATTATCAGTTAAGACAAGGAGAAATCTTGTCAATGTTTTCACTGCAGTTATAATTAAAAAAATATACACTGCATCTTTAATCGTTCTTTATTTTTTGATTGGACCTACTTGCTATATATAAATCCTGCTTTGTTACAGCGCCCCCTGGTGGCTCGGAGGCTCTAAACAACTTTTTATACCTCTGAAAGCTAGAAACGGCCCCAAGTGCTAGTTTAGACATCCTCGATTTAGTACATATTCTGTTTTCTACTCCCCATAAACTTTCATAAAGCATCACTGTGACACGAGATTTCACCTTCTTGAGCGTGACCTGCTCTTGATTACACTGGAATAAAAATGATCCTGATCACTCATTATTCTCAGCCTGTGGGTGAAATGACGTGTGTTGCATCTTGTGCAAACATAAGGGGTCATGAAGATGTTAATGAAGAAATCTTTACCGGTCATTGATTTAAGCACTCCTGTGGGCCTGTGCTACTCTCTGTGCTGATAACGGAGCTAACTGGCGATGCGATAAGTGAACACACACTGATTTATGACAAACAGCATGGAGATTGCTTATTAATGATGACCTTAGAGAACCTGCGAGCAAAAGGGCTTGATGGAAATGTCATTAATTGCATATGAACTTTGGGCTGATAGCGGTGACATCACGGTCCACCCGTATCCCTATTAATGAACATGTATAGATTATGTGTGTTCCTCCTTCGGCTTGTAAATCCATTCATTCAAAGATTAATACGATATAAAATGGCACATGGCAAAGAAAGTCAACAAGCCAGAATCCTTGTCTCATCAGCAAGTACTTGTGTTTACACTTAATATTCATATGCATGTTTACAAGGAGCTTGCATATCAGTCTTACTTGGTGGCACATCCTTATAAATACAATGAGCACGGAGATTAACGACATCATTAAAAGCCCAAACCTGCAGGAGATGCAGTGCTTAATGAGGAGGAGCTGCCACGTCGTGCAGCTTGTATTCATTACGCTGACTAGTTTTAGGCTACGAAAAGCCCTGATACATCCTCCCACTGACAAAGCACAAAGGAGTTATGAGATGGGATTGGGTGGGATGGGGAGGGGGTTAGTAAAGAAAATATGTGAGATCGTACTATAAATACATCTTGAGTCTTAGCTTTGAGTGTGTACATCTTTAGAAAGCTCTTTTAAACTCATTTTTAGCTCTGAATATCTTACTACTTTAACAGCTTAAATGTTCCTTTTTAGCACTTAAAGGTGCGGTATGTTAAATTTAAAAGTGTTTCTAAGCATGGAACAATCACATCATTTCTTAGAAGATGTCTTAGAAAAAAAATTCAATGCAACGAATCTGGCTCGTTTCCGTTTCAGGCGTTTGCTAACAATTTTCTGGCCCGGAAATGATCTTCGCCCCTGATTATACCTGCTCAGTTTTTTTTTTTCTTCTTAACAGGCAACAAGGCGAACATCATTTTAGCAGTTAAGACAAGAAGAAATCTTTGTCAATGTTTTCAATGCAGTTGTAATTCAAAAATTAATTACACACTTCACCTTTAATCATATCTTTAATCATATATATATATATATTTAAAGAAATATTTAACGCTAGACCTGTGATGACGTACTGATACATGTGTATACTGTATACAAGGAAATCTAAACTATTTATATTGATAATAACCTACACTGATTGCTTTAAACAGTGTTGTTGTGTTTGTGGTATTTAATGTCACCCTCTTTTAAATTTAAAGTTGTAATTAGATGCTGTGATGTACTATTTCTAGATTTTATAAATTAGCGGTTTAATCAGTGTGACTGTATCGTGTATATTTATTCTCTAGTTTTAGGCTATGAAAGCCCTGATTGACAAAACACATGAAAATTATGGATGGGTTTTGGGGGGTGGGGTTTAGTAAAGAAAACGATATTCCTGTAAATATATCTTGAGCCTTAGTTTTTGAGCGTGCACATCTTTAGAAAGCTTTAAAAACAGATTCATTTGTGTTCCTTCTGGTTATTTCTAGAAATTTCACTCATTTAGAAAGCCATATGTTGCTAGAAAGGAGGTCTGGAAAGCAGCAACGAAGCACCAGCAAGGTGCTGAGAAAAGACAGAGAGGGTTAGGAAATGAAAAAAGACCACAAGGAAAAGGGAAATGGAGAAAGCAGGGACAGAATCCAATCAAGAGAAGGAAAAAAAAAGACGGCAAGAGAGAAAGATACCACTAGGGATGTTACAGTCGACTCTTCATAACCCAGACAATTTACACCATTTAAAGCTGTGGGAAAAAAAAAGAGAGAAAGGAAGAAAAAGGATCCTGTTCCCCGGTGTCTCGAGGCACAGACACAGACGCGATCTCACCACATTCTGAATCGTGAACAAGTGCAAATGAGTTCATCACCTCATGATGTTAAAGAACACGTGCCAGGTTATATATAACCCAACAACGTGCTCTGATCCATACGGCCTGCTGATGACACACACACACACACACACACACACACATACACACGCTCTTGTAGCTTTAACCGCACGCATGTGTCCTCCATAAAGCCGCAAAGACTTCCTGTGGATGATGCAGAGCCCAAATCAAGGCAAAACTATTTATAACAAAGTAACGTCACTGACAAATCTGGTCCAGTCACTAAGTAATGGCACTTTTTTGCCAGACAATGTCGCAACGCATGACAAACCAAAACCGAGGATTATCTGTATCCTGTCTGAGTGTGTGTGTGTGCGCTTCCCATCACATAAAATAGGAACAGGAAGAGTTTCTCTAAAGGCTGTGTGATGACTAGCGATCAAATGTGGTGGTCAGCATTCTAAACATAGCCAACGGGTGCCAAAACTTTTCATCTTGGTGAAAATGCAGTAAAGTTTGAGTGGAAAAGAATACCAAAGAAAAACGCATTTTTGAGGCTTCATGGTAAACGGCATTCTACTAGAAATGTAGGCAAGTAGACCTTTGTGTCATACCCTATGTAGTGAATAAGCACAGTGAATATAGAAGGCGTTTGGAATTCCTTCGGGAAGCTGAAAATGGTGGATTATATGTGGATGGGTGGATTGTATGGGACTTTTGGAAAAAGATATAGATACGACAAAATGTGAGATGTGGGTTAAGCCGTTCCTGAGCCATGCCTCGTTGTCTGGAGGGAAAAGTTTAAATCTGACAGCTCTAACCTGTGTCCTAAACGCTCCATATTCACTATTCCCTACACTGGAAAATCGGGAATGAGCCATAGAACTTTACAATAGGGAAGAGAATTCGTGACTGAAGTAAAGGATTTCGTATAATAAAGTAACCGAGCCGAATATAAACCAAACCTAAGCTATAGAAATGCCTTAAAACGCCATAAATTAGTAAAAAATCTTTACTCTGATGTGATGTTACCATAGTAACCAACTGCATTCCTCAGAGAGAGGAGAGGGTGAGCACGTATCAAAGCATGGCTGTCCATTTTGGGTATTTCATAGCCGCTAGGATCTATCGTTTCTACACTACCTCCTACATCACAGTGCATTATGGGATTAAAATAGTGCACTCAATTTCTCCAGTATGTTTTTGGACAGTGCAACAAAATGGCAGACCATGAAAATAGCGCACTATATAGTGAATAGGGACAGTTTTGGACACAGCTTTTCTTCAATTCCTGATCAGCATTGCTTGGTTCACCACTAGGGGAGCTGTAGAAACTATGACATGACAGAAAATAGAAAATAAACACACACACACACACACACACACACAAACACACACACAAAAACATAGTATGTGATTCCTTACCATGAAGAAGAGCAAGCCATAAAGCTAACGTGTGATCGCAGGAAAAATGGTTCTCCAAGAGTTCTTCGGATGGCTGACTGCTCTCTAAAAGGGTTCTGCTTAGAATCTTATCTAAAAGGGAAACCCTCAAGGTTCCACAGTAAAAAGGACAAACCCAAGAACCCTTAAACTTTCCAACGTGTTTAATCGTTGCCATACCTTGATTCACCACTAGAGGCGCTATACAGCATAATGAGAAGTTGTAGCCTTGTCAATCTCCAGCTAAATGGGCTAAAACCTGTTTTCTTTCCTTTTTTTAAAGCTGATTTGTGCTTGTTCTCCTCTATCACTCCCCAAGTTGTTGTATTTAAGTTTGTGTTCATCCATGAATTGACACATTGAGATTTTAATCACAGTGCATCTATTCACACAGAACACCTCTTTTCTCTGAGCCATTAAATCACAGGGTTTAAAAGGCGTGAAGAATTTCAAGCGCAATAACGTGGAAAGCAAACAGATGGAAGGTAGCACTCTTTTTTTTAAAGGTTATATCAACAATCAACATCTCTTGTTCTTTATACGAATCTGTCATGCTGATGGAGCCGCCGAACAACAGGAGCATAAGCAGCTGGCACGTCTTACTCTATACTGTTATTAGGCCTGTTAAAGTTTAGCGCCCATCGCGTGCAGCCATTTAGAAATGTTAATTTCATTTCTTTTCTATATCTGTAATTAGCGGTCGTGGTGATTGTAACGCACTGGCGAATGGGATTAGAGGAAACAGAATTATTGCTCGGGCACAATAAACCATATGGCACAATAGTGCACAGAGAGGACCTGCAGCTTTTACTCAGCTTCATTAAACACTGAAGTATGCACGCATACGCACAGCAGCCATTCGTCAACAGGTTTTGCATGTTTGCATAGGACGGGGCCAAAATTCAGCCTTAGGATTAAGGAGAAAAAAAATAGCATCTGATTCCTTCCCACAAGGACGAACAAGCTCACAAGAAGCTCACATTTACACTCACAGGAAAAAGGGTTCCACAAGGGTTCTTTGGATGGCTGATGGTTCCTGCTCTCTCAAGGGGTTCTACGCAGAATCGAAAACTCTAAAGGAAACTCTGTCTTGTACAGAAACTGTAAGAGTCGAAGAACCTTTAGAGGTTTCAGAGTTACCGTTTTGTTTGAAAGGAAAATCCCACACACAACAATACAGCGTGTGATTCCTGACCATGAAGAAAAACAAGCTATCAGACTAACTCTTGAGACAGAGGGTTCCCCAAGGGTTCTTTGGATGCTTCATGGTTCCTGCTTTCTAAAGGAGTTCTACTTAGACTGTCTGTTGAATAGAAACATTACAGATTTCCCCAAAAGGACAAACCAAAGATCTCTTTAGAGGTAGAGGTGAATTTTTATTATTATTATTATTATTATTATTATTATTATTGTAATACTATAAAGAATTATCTGTAATTTGCTTTGGACTTATACATTTTTAGGATCCCAGCTGAAAAATTCAGCTCGGTCTGACCCACTACCGGCTGCCAAAACGCACGCCAAGCTGGTCAAGCAATTACAAAACCTCAAATATTTATCAATCATGCAGTCATGTAATAAGGAAGCTGGAAAATAACCTACCAGCTGGCCTGGATTGTCTAAAAAGCAAATAAAGAAACTTCTGTCTTTTGCTAATCTGTGCATCATTTAAATTTATTTAATGTATTTCATTTTTTTTATTGTGCTTAAGCAGGAAAGACTCATTTACACACCCACACCCTATTACAACACCACTATAATCATTATAAACAGCACACACAAACCGCTAATAGGTGTATTTAAGATATGTAACACACATTTAAAGATAGCACAGTGAAGAATTGAAAGAGTTTCTTTCTATAACGCAATATCAAACATATAATGTGAGTCTTGAACATTGTTTAAAGGTCAGGCTGTATCACGGTTTGTGTTATATTGCAGTGTTGGATTTTTATATGTACACAGGGACATATGGCTGACATTTCACATAAACAACATATACAATGTGTTGTTATTTAACAAAGAAAAATGTGGCCGCGTTGATATGGTAAAGATTTTTGGAAGGAGTCTCCAGTGTCAGCACTTTGTAACAGAGGTAAGGTTTTCCGACATGGGAACGTCTTCAGGATAAAGGATGTTGCAGTTTGTGAGGGTTTTTTTTTTTGTAATATTGGTAACAATTTGTGTTTTTTATCTTATGTTTAAGAGAATGAAAAAGGAAAGGCTGCTGTACCGTAAGCGATAACAGGAACGTAGTTGTTTCACGGATGTTACACAATATTAAACGTAACTCTAAACATGAAAGAAGTAAAATACTGTTCTTTAAATAATAAAAAAATATCATTGTTGATCATTGTTTGCTGTGGTATGAGAGAAATAAAACACTTCATCACATGGTGTAATTGGAAAATAATAAACTTTGCGGTGGTAACAGTAAGTACCCTTTGCGTCAGGCGACATCACACCATCCTGTCATTGATTATTTTCCTGTAGCAGCACACCCTGAGTGCTTTATTCCTTATATAATAGTCATATGATGCATTTACACTGTGCTTGCATTGAAAGCTTGAAATCGTTCTGAAGGCTTGTGTTGCAGGTTTGTTCATTTTATTGTAAAACAAATGATGGACAGTCCTGTGACTCTGAATTTTATGTTGTTCAAGCTGTATGAAGATGTGATTGATTCTGAAAAGGTGTGAATGTGAGTGGTTTCAGGGCGCATCACCATATCAGTGAGAAGCACGGACGTAAGACACGATGACAAAGATTGGATCTGAGTAAGCAATTAGCACTGATCAATAAGGTTTGTACCGTGAACAAAATCAAAAATGTCACTGGCTAATGATTCAAAGTGATACAGAGATTACATACTTTTGATCATTTGCTTTCTGAGTTTCATACCTGTGACTCGTGGCCTGCTGATGGCCTGAGCCGGATCTCGGTTTGCCACTGCTCCTGCGTGGACACATCTCGCGCTATAACAAGCAGCGGAGAAGAAGAGAAGGAGGACAGGGAGGATAAAGATGGCTGGAGTGCCCAGAGAGCCAACACCTCCCCGGTGATCTCGATCCGGAAATCTGTCGGCTGGCTGCACTCAAAGTGCACTCGCCCTCCTCGTCCGCAGTCCTGAAACCTCACTGCAGAAAAAAAGAAACACAAACAGAAAGAGACAGAGTGAGTGAATGTGAGAGAGATTCCCCACAGGACACTGCGTATCTGTGTGTGCTTCTGTCTGTCTATCTTTGAGAACATAAATGCATGTTTTGGACAAGATTTGTTGAAAAAAAAAAAAGGTAAAAGTGTGACGCTCATACATTATGGATGGTGTTCAGCAGGCCCACCGGCTTTTCTGCGAAAAGGTACGGCATAAAAGAAAAAAAAACGAGTGGAAGTGGGAAAAGCGCAGCCCTAAAGGATGCGGACAGAATCACAACGACGAGCACATGAGAGTCAGCCCTCTCTCCGGCAGATTAACACTCCACTCTGAACTCCTCTGAACCTTCGCTCTGGATCATGTTGGTGTTTTATTCACGCCTGCTGGAGGAAGAAAGTGCATCCTGGTTAAAGATGCGCCGTTTATTAATATATCTCGTTTCCGCACATCGTGTTATTTTAAGGCGGTGGATATTTGCGAGCGGCACTGTCAGTGTTTGTTTGTTTGTTTGTTATTAAAAATGACACCACAGCGCCGCTGATTTCTCGAATCTGATTGGTCAGACGAGGTTGATTCATTTTCTCTAACAGCAGCTCTGATAGTAGTTCCAACAGTAAGGTTTATATTAATGCACTCATTCTAATACATTATTGTTTCTATCATAGCAGTTCATTCACAAGGTTAATTATAAAGTGACTAAAAAAAGCGTTGCTATTTATCATAGAAAAATGTAGAATCATTTATGGAAGGAGTCTCCAGTGTCAGCGCTTTGTACCAGCCAGTAATTTTTTTCAACAAGGGAAAGTCTTCAGGGTTTTTTTTTTTTTTTTGTCTCATTAACTTCAAGTGAGAGAAAAAAGAAACGCTGTAATCGTTGACACTGCTGTGATATAAGAGGAATAAAACACTTCGGGACATCGCAGGTTATTGGAAAAGAATCCATTTGGGGAAAATTTGGGAATAATCAACTGCATCATTGATTATTTTCCTATAACAGCATGCCCCCAAATCTTTTATTCCTAATGTGTTCATTTTCTCCATCTCTCATTCCAGTTCTCTGTACTCTCTCTCTCTCTCTCACACACACACACACACACACACACTTGCTGAAGCAGAACGATGACACGGTGCCCTGACAGGGGCTCTCTTCCTGGGCATGAAACTAGGCCCCTTGGGCAAACACTTACTTTCTAAACCAACTAGCCACATGGCATACACAATATATCAGGCTAATCTGGTCCAGCCCTCCTTCTGCGCTCAGCGATGCTAATGATCTCTGCCGCATAATTAGAGCGGGGAGTTATTAATAAATGCAGTCATTTACACACGAAAGGCACTTTCTGAACTGCAAATTGGCCGAAAAAGTTGCAAAGATTTCTGTCTCGATCCAGGCTTTAATACCGAGCTTACGATTAAAAATGAATATCCAAAAAAAATAATAAATAAAAGCATGTTTAATAAGAGGTGACTTAAGTCTTGAGGAAAAAAATCATACAACAGAGAAAACAACACTAAAGATGAGATGGAAGAGAAGCGGACGTCGTGACGGATGTTGTGCATTTAATTTTTTTGTCGACTCCGGACAAACTGACAGCATTTAAGCCACACGAACGCACGAGGCAGCCAAGCGTTTCAGCGAGAAGCACTCTCTCTCTTTCTCTCTCTCTCTCTCTCTCTCTCATTCTCACCATCCCTGTCTCCTTTCATTCTGTTTGTAACACGTCCAGAGAGAAAAAGAGAGCAGGAAGGAGGAGACGAGAGGGAAAAAAAAGCCACAATTGGTGTAAACAAATGCATTGGACACCAGCGCTGGCTCTGTTTCCACCTTCGGAGAGGACACTGAAATGGGAAGGCCTTCGAGAACTATGAGATGAGAGCAAATGTAATTTCAGCCGCGATTATCACCCTGACACACGAGAGAGAAAGAGAGAGAGAGAGAGAGAGAGAGAGGGTGAAACAAACCAAAAAGACACAACACTCATTATACACGCAACACAAAGGTACGGCGCTGTCTGTGGCACTGACTTCACCTGAAAAATTGGTGTTTTTCTCTACACACATGCAGCTTTCTCTCCCTGAGCCATTCACAATCAACAAAAAAACAGCCTCAGACACTATTTACTGCGTCTCCTTCAGCAATTTTGGACTTCAATCTGTCAGAAAGGAGCTGACGTTTCCCATTACCTGGCTTACCTATCAGTCAGAAACAAAATCTAGACCTCATGGCGAGGAAAACTCGACAACAACAGAGTTTTCCAGGGAAATTTAAAACTGAACTGAATTAGATTAGCTACTAAAAAGTGCCTTCTCGTTAAACTGACTTTCTTCTGACTGTAGCCCTGTTCAGACTGGATTCGTTTTACATGATAAGCTGGGGTAATGTAATTATTACTGCAGTATCTGCTGGATTTTATTTCAGTCTGAATCTGTCGTGTCAGTAATTATTATGGACTGCACATCTGGAAAGATTACACAGTCTTCTACCTAGGAATAACTAAAGATTCAGGTATATCCTGTGGGAAAAAGTGGTTTTGTTTTTTTTTTCTTCGGTTTAAAGACACTCCAGGAAGTGCTCTCTTGTTTCTATAGTTGCTCATCAAAGCTAAAATGAAACTACATACTGGCCAAGTTTAAAACTCAGTACAGTAAAATGTACCTGTCAAAGAAGCGACACATCCTGGGCTTTTACGTAAGTTACTTAGTTCCTAGCACAAGTTATGGTCATGTGACCTACTAATGATCAAGTGCAATTTACATGGCCACAAGTTCTACAAACAACCGCTTATAATAAAAGTCAAGACTATCAGTTAATAGATGTATTAATACAAGGTGAATGAAGCTTTAGCGCGATGAGCAGACATACGTCATGAAGACACACCAATCTGTCCTTAAATCTTATCCCATCTGAATAGTATTATGAGGGTTAATCCACTTATTACATTTTTGTCAGAGTTTATTATCAAAGAATGAACAAGTCTGAGATTTCTCCTGTCAATCATTTTTAAAAAAATGGTTATAAAAATGCTTGTGGACGATCTGATTGGCTGTAGATTGACCAAAACCAAAATGCTCAGAATCATAATGTATATTCTGTACATTACTAACAAAGATGGCTGACAAAAACTGATCTATATGTGTGGTGGTCTTGGGAAACCATCCGGTATAGCTGTGGCTGAAACAACCAAAAAAAAAAAAAAAAAAGATGAATCATTTTTTATTGGTTTTTGAGACAAAATTGGGTTTTTCTGTCTTTAAGACACTTGGGCACCTCAGGCTTACGAAACCATAAACACATTTCACCAAAATAACATGGAAATGTTGAGATTTGTTAAGGTTTATTGGGAAAATAATGTTGTGTAAGGATCAGATTTAACAAATGGTCATCTGCGAAAAGACGTAAAGCCTTGCTAGCTAAGTGTGATTTCCTCACACAGTGAATGTCACGCTTTGATCAAGTCGTTGGATAGCTACGTGTCGTCGTGAAACGTATGTGAGCCTAACCACGGTTTGTAATCAGATAATCTGACTCTCAAAGTGGCAACGTTTTCTCAAAAACTGTAGGAAAAAAAATCCAGTGAAGAGTTCAGGAATACCCATTATCTGACATACGTAAGTGCTTACTATAAAGTAGTGCAATAAATCCAGACACAGTCTAATTGTGACTGTACAGTGGCTTGCATAAGTATTCACCCCCTCTCCCATAACTGGGATTATGTCATGAATGTACACAAAATAGCCCATAATATTGAAGTGGGGAGAAATCAATACAGTTTGGAAAAAATAATTTTCATATAAAAATCGTAAAAGTTAATCATAAAAGTAATTGCAGAAGTTGGTGTGAAAACTGTAAATCACTTTGCCATCAGAAGAACTATAATTAGTTGAATGGAGTTGATGTTTGTGCACTTAAAGTGTCATGTGATGTCAATATAAATGTTATATACAGTAAGTTCTTTGGTGTCTAAGTGCATTCAGGAGGCATGTTTCGCTGTCATTTCGAAAAAAAAACCCTTGACTCGATTACCCACAGCTTCATTCAGTGAAGAAAAGGAACAGCTGTTTAATCGAACGCCATTTAATCGAGAGTTTAATGACACTTGAAAGCTTGGTAGTGCCATAGCAGTTTATCAGAACAGGACACGTCCTCCGTTTAGGTCGGACTTATTTTCTCGGACGGCTGACTGGCTTTAGGAGAGCTGTTTATTATTCCACACATCCTGCCTGTAATTGCTACAAAATCTCGCCTCTTTTTTTTAAAGCCCTCATTTAATTTAATGTTTATTAGGTTCTGCGTAGTTCTGAACATCGCTTGTGGTGCCACGCAATTACAACTCGAGGTTTCAGGTCCTTATACTGGCCATAAAACTTTTACATTTGTACATGTGTGCAAGCAAGACATGTCGAATGTCTGCACAAAAAAGAAAAGTTACAACCCAAAATCAGTGAGTGATAAATAAAATGAAGTCCAGAAAAAAGAAACAGTGCCTTGTATGGCACGTTGAGATCCAGAGAAAGGTTTCAGGGCAGCACCGAGAGCTGAACATAAAAAACAATATGCCGAGTGCACTAATTAATTTTATCACCAGCACTGTCTGATTCTCCTCACATCCAGTGAGCTCGCAGTAACTCCTTCATGTTCGGTTGCCTTGACAGCAGACATGCACAGACGCTACAGATTCACCAGCAAGGTAATTGCCAGCTGAAGGGAATTTGTCCGTCTGTGTGTTTGAGAAGTTAGCCAAAGCCCTAAGTTTTGGAGCAGAGTTGGTGATGGAGTGCTTTATTTCAGACATTTTTCTGAGCTTAAGGTGTCTATGGCACTCACATGTGATATGGATTAACACAGGCAATGAATGTATTTCATTATCACAACGTTTTTATGTGTTTATCTCGTGTGTGTGTGTGTGTGTGTGTGTGTGTAAATCTTACATGTTGCGTGGGTCTATGTGTGTTATGAAAACAGAATAGTCCTGTAAGACAATCTGGCAGATTCTTGCCTGTACAGTACAGTGTGTGTTGTGTGTCTGTGTGTGTGTGTGTGTGCGCGCGCTCAGACTCTTGGCCTGGCTGAGCTTTGGCACACACTGCATCTCTCCTCCTCTGGGAGGCCTCTTCAGCTTTAAGGCGCCACAGCAGAAATCCCCCACCGACAGAGCAAATTCCAACAGTAATGAAATGATGTGTGTGTGTGGTCGTAGCATGGGGCTCCTCCTTTACACACACACCTTAACCTGTTGGCTAATGCAATTCTGCTCGTAATGCTCGTATAACGTTATGTCGTAATACGAGCGCAGACAGAGAAACTGTCTCATTTTTCCCATAACAGCACACCACTCTGTGTTTATAATTCCAGGAACGTCGCATTGTATAGGAGTATAATGTTATTTTTGTCCATATCGTGCAATGATAGCAGTGCTGATTTAGGTTTAATCCTGGTTTGACAGGAGTTCGAAAATAAATGGCATCTCCTCCCATTCCACAAACACCGACTACACTCTCCGCTCCAAAGCACACACGCGCGCACACACAACAGATACGTCGTCATGGCCATTGGAGATAAAGTTCTCTATAGAGTTTTGGACAGAAGCGCCAATGCAGGCAGAAAAGGGCCACATCAGCAGAGGCATGGGCCAGCCTAATACCCTGCACCCTGGCCCACATTAGCTTTAGCTGAAAGGGTCTTTTCAGAGCACACACACATGCATGAACACACACACAGTCCCTCCACGAACAAACAACAGCTCCTATACAATGGCCTGGGCCCTCGCATTGTCTGTTTCACGTCACGTGACATACCGGATAAACCTCTGACAGGAAAGATGCACAAAGAGAGAGAAAGAGAAAGAAATGAAGAGTGATAAATATGTCCAAGCACCAATAAGTGAGGAATAAATCACTTGGGGTGTGTTGTTATAGGAAAATAATCAGTGGCCACCCCAAAGCTGATAAAAGTATGTCTCGAAGTGTTTTATTTCTTTTATACCCGAGGAATTAATAAATGACTTATCATGCTTTTTATCCATTTATGATTACATTTAATGTTGTGGAAGTTAGTTCCTGTTATCTCTTACATTATAGCAGCTATAAACATTTCGTCCCTCACCAGCCTCTGTATTCTTCTCTTTCTGCAACTTAAAAAGACAAAAATTCCATATATGCTAAATAAAAATCTTCATAAAGAGTTAGATTACGTGGAGTTCTTACGAATTAGCTGATATTACAGAAATGACAATGTTTCAGAGCAAATGCATTAGCAAATGCAAACCTGTGATTTGAACTACTGTCAAGAAATTAACGAACACCTTCTGACCAATCAGAATTGAGAATTCAACAGCGGTGTGGCATAAAGTGAATTAAAAAGTGAATTAAGCCGTTCTCCTTCTCTGAGGAAAACAGCACTGAACACCTGATGAACAGAAATCTGCTCTGATTGGCATGTTATAACGGCCGGGGTTTAAATCATCACCATTATGCCCACTCCACATGCTGTTATACACAAACGCCAGTCATCCAGCAGAGGAAAAGCAAAGCGACAGGCGTGTAACGCCCCGGATAGGAGGCTCATCAGGAGGCCGACCGGAGGAGGGGGCAGGGATAAAGAGGACATGCCCAGGATGCACTGCTGCCTGTGTGATGCATTATTCAACAGCACAGATAACCAAATCCAGCTTGTGCAGCGATTTGGCGGGGAAGTCGCCCTTTCTGCCCTAGAGAGGAGCTGGTGGGTGTCTCAGAACACATGCTACAGTGTCGAGTGACGCCTCTGATTGGGCCACATACACTGCTGAGCTTCAGGATTCAGAAAAAAAAAAGCTGATAAGATGGATATTCACCATCTAATCCTTTTCGATTTTGAGGACATTTACATTGGTCGTGAGGGAAATAAATGAATGGGGGCCACCATAGCTACAGTAATGTGCTTATAGCTATAAAAGGAGTGGTGCCTAGAAATACTGCAACACTAACACCAAGTGATTTCATTCTGATCTCATGTTTCCTACCTCTTTTAACATCCAAATTTGTTCAGTCGTCTGCTCTCACACACTCTCTCCTGCTAAAAACATTACAGGCTTCTACTTAGTGTTTCGTAATGGTTTGTAAAGGTATTTAGCACTTTCCATTTGGGTTCCAAACAATTTCACAACTGAACTGTAACTGGTTCTAGATGATTGACTAATGGGATTCAAACATTTCCAACAGGAATATGGTGTTCTATGATAGTGCCCTTGTGCTAAAAGGTAGAGGTTTCATGAACTCTTAATATGCTTGCCAACAACATCTACTGTGCTATGTCTCTTTCATTTTAACATTTGAATTTCTATTTAAGCTTTAGCATCCCCAGTTCACCCAGTGGCATATTTTTGGAAAACAGAGAACCTGGATGAAACCCATATGGTACAGAGAGAACACAGAAAACTGTCTGCAAAGATAGTATCCCAAAATCAGGATTGAAACGAGGACCCTGAAGGAAGTAACACTTATCCATCACCCAATACCCACTGCCCCATCACACCACCTGTAATTCTAATATATAGAATCCTAAACATTTTGGTTTCATCTATAGAACTAGCAAATATTTACCCAAAATTTAAATATGCATTTAATTCCAAAATGAATATATCCTGGATCAGTAACTCAATCATAAATTGTGGCCCCTTTGGAAACCATTAAAACCATTTGATCATGATAGGAAAATCTTTCATTTAAACCAGAGTCTCCTTTCTTCCTGACACAATCGCATCATCACTTGGACACACCATTACTGAAACTTTCTATTTCTTCCCAACTGCACATTTTACACAGGTTTGTTTATGTGCCAGTCTCTGATATCCATAAATCCCATCAAAATGCATAGCCATGCTGGCAGGTCTGTCCATCAATCGCCGACAGCCTCTGAAATTTAAACAACTCCCTGTAACCAGCAGTTTCTGATTTGTCTTCAGACAGTTTGATTCACAGCCTCCTGTGCCGCACTGCAGGTTCCAGTCCAAAAACCAACAGAACAGTTACAGATCTGTTTCTGCAATCAAAACCCTGCCTCTGTGTGGCCACAGTGACCCGCAGGCCCTTAGATTCGACAACACTGTAAATGTGAAATTGACTCTGGCATTCGGTACATTCGCCCTCTGCCCGTGCCCCCGTTTGCTTTCCCCAAAAGGGTTCCTTCTCTCAAAACCTGAATCCCATTGTGACGACAATAACATGGCAAGCAGACAGATAGATCGAGTGTCTGCTAGAACTACAATCACCCTTGTTCCCGTTTGAGAGATCTCCTCACTGCATTAAAGCAGACATGTAATATCAGATTCTGCACCAGTGAGCTTCAAGAGTCAGATAATGCTGAGTATTAACTGCCTGTTCTCTGGATAAGGATGGATCTCGAGTACCAATACCACGCTATCTGAGTGTATGGCTGAAATGACCTGGAATTGTCGATTATAAAAGCTATCACCAAATAATTACGTGTATTTTACTTTACATTGTTTACATATGTACAATTAATTTTACACTTAAAGATTAAATCTAGAACCATTAAGGGTACCTAAGATGTCCCACTTTAAAGGGACCCAAGTAGTTCCCTTTTAGGAAGCTAAGGAACCATAACTATCCAAAGAACCCTTAATGACCTGAGGAACTGCAGCAAAGAAAAACAATAGCTGAGTTAGCAATCAGCATTTGTGCAAATATGTTCCGCAGGGGTTATTTTGTTTTCCCACATGGGAAAATTTCCAGGTTCTATGTAGTATTTTCCTGTCAGAAAGGGCTCCAAGTATATCCTTTTTAGGAAACTGAGAATGCTTAACTATCCTAAGAAGTTTTAAAGAACTTTTGAAGGTTCTCATGTTTAGTCTCAGACATGGAATAACTACAGTGGAGAAAAACAATAGCCAAAATGACAATTAGCATTTTTGCAAATGTGTTCAGCATGGGTTCTTTTGTTGTCCTACTTGGGGAAACTGTCCTGGTTCTATGTAGTGTTTCCCTATCAGAAAGGGCCCAAGTAGATCCTTTTTTAGAATGTTAGGAAACTAACAAACCTTAACTACACAAAGAACCCTCGATGAAACTTTGAAGGTTGTGATTAGTCTCAGACCTGGAGTAACTACAGAGTTAGCAATTAGCAAATATGTCCTTGGAAAGCAAAGGCACTGTAACTGTCCAAAGAACTCCCCTTGAAGGATTCTTTTTTCTAAGAGGGCCATGATAGTGATAGATAGCTTAGCATGTAGCATGTTAGTTAATTAAGTTTAAATCATACACATTTCATTATTAAGCAGTAAGGGAACCTTTTCAGGGCTGTGCATGACTTAGCAAATTAATATTAAAGTAAATATTGAATTTTTTTTGTGTTCACACTAGCTGTAGGCCTACAGAATAACAACTAACCATCCCTGTAATTACTGCTGACACAACACATGAACAGTAATTGCACAGTAAAACATTTCAGGCTAAACAATATTGACCTCTTTCTGCACCCTGGCAAAGGAATAAATAAAACCTCTGCTATTAAAGTGAAGTGTGCAACAGTTCGTTGTCCTGGATAAATTCTCAGCCCCCAGACAGCTTGCAGTTGAGTTGTCTGGATTAGCCAGTGGTTGAATCACAGGCTGCAGCTTTCGAGACCTGACAAACGTAAGCTACATCCTCGCGTGCTTATCAGCTGGGAGCTGCCGGGATTTGCTTCTCGCCACACTGATGAAGGCTGCTCGATAGAGAGGCTTTACAGAGAGATTAAAAAAAGGGTTGGAATCGCAAGACGTCAAAGGCTGCTTTCCTCACAATCCGGCCATTGGTTTGGCTTTTCTGGACAAGACATGAACAGCTCATTGACTTCTAGGTCGGCTCATGTGCCAGTCTGTAGGTCAGTGGTGACAGAAGTATTAACACCTGCCTACACTCTGGTAACACTACATCTAAACTCACTCTGAAGGAGTGAAGGAGTGCTAAGCTAGCGAGTCAGATTATCGTTAGCCTCAATTTACAAGTGATAGTATCATCTGGACCTGCTGCCTCTGGGTATAAGAAGGAGTGTGGAACATACGTGGATCAGTGAATTGTCCTTTTGTAAAATATTGTGGGTTTAATAGCATTCAATCCCACCACAAGCGCCAGAATTTAGGCTCCTTTATATTTCACTCGGAAGATTTCCGCATCCAAATGCATTCCGGTATTTCTACTCAGTAATGTGTGGATGCCTGAGTCAAACTGATGGTTCATACTGTGGAAAAAACGCAGCATCTTTTCCCATCTTACAATTCTCGCCGGCTAAAATAAAGAAAATAGTGTCTACTTAACAATACAAAAATGCATGATAAGAATTTGCAACAAAACGAAAATATCAGGGTATAAATAGACAAGGTAATTAAGAGCGAAACACAGAACAGGTGCACACATTAGGAGAACCAGTGACAGAACAGGGGCAGAGACAGGACTAGAACCAAAACAAAGGCACATAGCAAGACAAAAAAAATACACATGGACAAAAAATAAGTGCAAGAAGTGCTCACCATGCTAGGAACCACACTACGTTGTTTACCATGTATGCAGCCATTCTGACACTCCATTCAAGTGAATTTATCGCTGCAAACTCAAACAAGGTGGTTCTTACCCACATTCCCAACTCTTTATCCCATCGTTCTGTGTACAATAAAATGCAGCATTACACCAGAAATCAAAGCCAAGAGTAGGATCCATTTCACACTATTTGCCTCTTAAGGTTCTTGCCAAATGAATAATCTATATGTTCTCCTGTGAGTAGCTCTTTAGACAGAGGCCAAAACAGGACTACTGCGGTAAGAAGAAGACCAAACTGTCGGTCTGCTCTATCATCCCTGAGCAATCTGATAAAGAAAAAAAATATATAACAATGCTGGGAAATGCAAGTCCCAAACTACGCACTTAAATAAAGGTCATGATTTTAATTGTACTTTCCGGTGTACGGCATTTGAAAGGAGCACACGGTTCATTCCACTCAACGGCAAAAGGGGAATGAACAAAGAAAGGGCACGGACTAGCATTTATTGAATGGATGTGTTGCTGTGCAGCATAATTAGCAAGACAAGAAACAGTTGCTATTCTGATTGTCAGCAGAGAATCCAAAGATCCAAAGAATGACATTTCATTGCTCATTTGCTCAACGTACCAGTGCAGAGGGTTTGATGCAGCAGTACTCCACTTAATGCCGAGCTGTTATTAGGCTTATAACAATCAATATCTTAAGTATATCACTATACCATTTAGGAGAGTATACTGGCATGTCTCCAGCACACAAAGCTTCAGGAATTGAGGAACTATAGCTACATTTCCACCAGAAGTCAATTTTCATTAGGAACCTAAACCAGAACCTTGTTCCAGAGTCTGATTTTTCTGCAGAGGAGAAACTACTGGGGCAGCGCTTGCCATATCTAAAATCCAATGCAGAAAGACCAATCCGCTTTCCTGTCATTTTTAAAAACTAACAATTACTAAAACATATTTTATATCAGAAGCAGCACAAGACACCCATGAAAGTAAAATGCAGGGGTTGACAAATTATATAGTAAAAGCGCCAGTGTTTTGCCCAGTCCTATATTTTGGTTGCTTAGGCTAAAAAGTGGTAGCTAACATCATGAAAGTCCAGTTACATAAAACTCCTTACTTATAAAGGTCAGGATAAGCAATTAACATGACTGAATGACCATTAGAGATTAGTTTATGGCTAACAATCTGAAGGGGTTTTGTTTTTTGTTTCATAGTTTGACTTTGCTATGTTGTTTCATAGTTTGACTCTGGACAGATGAGATATCTGGTTTGAAGTTGAAAACAAGAATAAACACATACTATGCAGAGCTGCCCTCAGCTAAATAATTTACATAAATGTGTGAGATTGCCCAGAGAGAGGATCTGCTACATAAGCCGCAATGATTCATGTTTACAAAACTAGAAGTCACTGAACTACGGCCAGTTTTTTCATACGTTGATCAGTTGATCGGTATTTTGCAAGTGCTCAGTTCTATCCACTGAAATACTTTGCTAGGTCTGCCAGTTGACGACCCCTGCTGTATACTGTACAGTATCTATTAGTTGCAAGTTAGTTTCATTCTAGAGTGTGAACCCAAACCAATATACAACAGGCTCGCTAATCTATCAGCCAGCACATGGAAACATACATAGAGCTTAATTTCTTATGGCTAGACTTTCCAACATTTCACATTCCTTGCTTTAAAAAAATGATTCTCATGATCAATAGTCACAAAAACAGACTGACATGAATCCAAGGTTGGATAATAGTTGTTTATGTATTTCTTATTTTTATGCTATCAATAAGTGTTAACAGTGCTGCTGATCTCCATTTCATGGCACAAACTGACCTCATCCTTTCCTCAGTTCTCTCCATGCAGCCTGCCCAGAGAACCAAAAGTAGCCTTCCATGACAGAAGATCCATCACAGTAATGTAGGTATGAACCAGGTCATAACTTACACCGAGCAGAAGACTGAACGTGACTCTGCAAATGAAATACATGCATTGGTGCACTGCAGTTTCCTGCTGGATGTCCTCAGGCTCGTAAATGCTGAGGTATATATAGGTAATGCCCTTACAGAAAGAAATATACACAAAAACGATGCCATTGAGGATGTATGCAGAGAAATCCATATTGTCTTGTAGATTATACATCTACACTATCTGTTATGTGACACATCATGTGAACATTGCAACTTTCATTAGAAATTAATGACTCCGATAAACAGCAAATCACCGTCAAGGCCCGGTGTCTTATGCAATCTAATCAGACAGCAGTAAATTCAAATAAATGTCCAATTAAATAAGTTTAGATTAACTATTGACAGCGTGTAGCTCGTGTGGCTGCAGATCAATAAATGCGCAGGTCCCGAGCCCTGAGAGCTCGATCTGAGCACTTGCATTATCATAAATTAGGAGCCAGGCCACAAATGAAAAGCCAATAACGCCTCCTCTCGTGAGGCAATGACAACATCACAGCCTCAAGAGGGCGAGAGAGAGGGAGATGGGAACATCTGGGGTTGGCTCTGGGCTGGGCTCACCTCCATTTGCATTCGCAGCTATTCAAATAAGGCACAAGGAGCTGGAGCTGGTGCTGGTGCATCTCATCCCTCTATGCCTGTGTGTGTGTGTGTGTGTGTGTTTATGTACGTTCTGACATTGCTGATTTGACAGGAACACATACAGTTTTAAAACAGCGATGTGCCGGCTGCACACTTTCTAGACAAAAGGTTCAAAAAGAGGCCGAGTTTAAAGCTAGAGCCTCTCTCTCTCTCTTTCTCTCTCTGTCTTTTTCTCAAACGGCTTTTCATCGAAGCTCAGCACTTGACAGGCTGATCTGTGGGGATTCCAGCAAAGAGTTCCCCCCATCCACACACACACCAATTCACCCCAGCCCCCCTTCCAATTCATTTCCATTTGAATGCATCACCCCGGTCCTCCCCGACATTTCCTGCAGAGCGCATGAGAGGGAAAGTAAGAGAGAGAGAGATGGTTCACGCTAAATATTTGGGAGGATGCTAACACCCAACACCCAGCAAGCAACCTTTCTAGGGGAAGAAAAGACAGAAAGAAAGTAAGAAAACACCACCACCCACAGTCAGAGTCACATGATGGGAAAAGGACCAGGCGGTTAGAGAAAGGAATTTCCATATTGGTTAAATCCATTTTAATGAGTTCTTGAAGTAAGACTAGCATTTGAAGTCGGGACAGGAAGTGCAACTGTGAGTCTGTCATCATTTACTATAAATATTTAATCTATTCTGTCTAATCTGTCATTAAAATCCATTCCAAAGGCGATTTTTCTGGACATCCCAACATCCAAAACGCATGGGAAACGAAGTGGGAGAAGTCAGCGGAGGACAAAGAAGCTTTACAGGAAGACAAAAGCCATTTCCCCTCCCCCGAGTCCTCCTCTATAATTCAGATAATTTGATCTCTGATTGAATGAACATGCTTGTAGATTGGGACGTGATTAAATTGCTGACAAATTGCTCGATCCCCGGGCCCATTCGCTTCATTAGCCAGCGCTCTTCTGTCCCTCGTTCAGTCTGCATCCAGCAACAACAATAGCACCTGCTGACCTGTAAGGATCCACACACACACACACACAAACTCGACATGTGCTAAGCATGTTTACGCTTGAGGGACATGCGCACCCAAATCCTTTCTCTCTGACCTGCTGCTATGACCTGCAGTAGCTGGAAAAACACTGAATTATGCATGGTGTCGTCCTCCACCCTCATAATGAAGATACTCTGATACTCCAGGAGAGATTTTCATGCAGCGTGGGACTTGTTTACAGGAACTGGCCTCCTGTTCGTGGCAACCCAGGGAACCCGAGAAGCCTGTTCATCATCCAGAGTTCAGGCCCTAGTGGCTGGATATACCGAATATTTCCAATTACACGCACTACTTCCTCTCTATCTGTACAACCAATATTCTTATGAATAACAGGCCAAGTGGGCATTCTGTAAAGAGCTGGGTTAGAGAGGAGAAAAGCCTGAGATATTTCCCAATACAAGCACATCATCATCATCGCCATTATTTAAATCATTAAACTACAGTTTATCATTATATACACTCTGATATTATACTAACTAGGGCTGGACAATATGAAAATATTGGTATAAATTCCAGCACAACATGCTTTTTCTGAGATTACAAACTCTGAAGCAGCTAATTTGAGCAAATTTCATACTGCATCTGTAAAATTTAAATTACATATTCTATTTTTTCAGTTTTAAATTATGTCATTTTCATAGAAATGAAATAAAATTAGCATCAAACTCAGTTATCATTGGCCAGCTAGCTAACCTAGTTAATGCTAGCAATGGAAAAAAATCATGGTTTTATGGAAACCTGCATGCTAAGCCAGCTAGCTACTTGCACTAATGACAGTGATGAAGAAAATCATGGTTGTTATAGTAACCTGCTAACTGCTAACTAATGTTAATGATAAACTTATAATTACCATTTGCATGGTATTTTTGTAATGCATACCTGGGAATATAACAACAAAAAACAAACTTCAGTTAACTAGCCAGTTAGTTAACTAAGCTAATCTTAGTCATGAACAAAATCTTGGGTGTTGTGTATTTTAGTTGTGTAAGTATGGCTAATGTTAAATGATGAAGCATATGGCAGTGCAAATTGAGACTATGACAAAGGGGAGTGTGTTTGCTAGCTCGATAGCTGGTTGGTTAGCTAACTTAGGTAATGTTAATGATAAACAAAATCAGAGTTTTATGGTATTTTTGTACTCTTAATATATAGCGAAGAATATAACCACAACAAAATCCCACTCATGTTGACCTGTGGCAAATATGCTAGCTCAAGAGCAGTTAGCTAGCTGGCTAGTTAACTTAAGTTAATGTTGGTGAACAAAATGTTGGGTTTTATTGTATATTTTTAATTATTTTAAGTTATATATTTTACGTTTGGCTAGCAATGTAAATCAAGACTTAAATATTAAAATCTCTTTAAGGTCTAGCTGTGACAAATGCTAGTTTAGTAGCAGTTAGCAAACCCGATAGCATATTCTTAGGTAAAGGAGATGTTCCTAAGCAAGTTTTAGCAATTTGGTGGTCGTTTAAAAATATTAGACAATGTATTATTTTACATAGATTAATTACATGTCCAATGGTGCTTTAAATAATGCATTCTTGAATAATAAGCATTGAGTAAACTGAGTGTTCATGCTCTATTCGGTGTATGTGTACGCTCAGAGCAGTACCGACGTCCCCAGTGCCCTCTTTATTCAGGACAAATGATCAGCAGCGTCTGCAGATATTCGCCCCGACCCACACAGCAGAACCACAGCTTCACTTTCTACAGCTCTTTATGGAGCCATGTGGAGCCGTTAGACGAGGCCAGGAGAGGTGAGACAGCACTGAGAGGCCTTCAGTGAGGAAATAAAGTGCTGGACAAACAGACAGTGCAGCACGAGGGCTCAGGAAGCAAGTTTAATGGAAGTATAGCTCTGTCCCTTCATGGAGTAGGGTGATGACTCACAAAATCCAACAGCACATATGCACAAGTGGTCAAGAGTATGCAAATGGCAGCTCTTAGAAGAGAAAAAGGGAGAAATGTCCAAAACAGAAACTCAAGAAAAGCCCATGATGATGAGGGAGTGGGTGTTCACAGAATGTTCTTCTATTCATTTGTTATTTAATTAAAGTAACTATATATATATATATATATATATATATATATATATATATATATATATATATATATATGTATGTATATGTATGTATATGTATGTATGTATATGATTAGGAGTTAACTCCTCTTGAATTGCTGACTCTCAAATTTCTTAACACAAAACTATGCGTTCTTCCTTTGCAAACTCAAGACAAGCCCATGAAGACGAGCAGAAGGTTTTGCAAACGTTACTCTTCTACAACCAAAGAACGTTTTTGCATAACAAAAAAAAGTTTCTACAACAAAAAAAATTGCAGCTGCATTGTAGGAACAATTCTGTAATTTTTGGTAAACTACTTTTTATTCATGTAACTAAATTAAAAAAATGTGACAAAAAGGTTAACGCCATTTGGAAGGCTGTTTCTGAAATTTTACCAAAAAAGAACTGCAAAAGGTTCTTCGAAAGTTCTTTAAAGGTTCTTTACAGGTTCATTGATTAATCAGGTTCTCAGGTTCTAAAAAAAAGTTCTACCTGATGGAATCTTCTCAGACGTTAAAACACTGAAAATTTTTGTAGGATTATATGTACATACAGAACCTTCAACCTCTAGGTGCTTAGCTAGCTTACTAACTAACTTAGCTAATGTTACTGGCGAACAAACGTATGATTGTTTTGGTACACTGTAACAAGTTTGTATATTATATTTAAATACATTTCTGACCATTTACTTTTCATTTACTTGTAAGAAGGAAGGAAAAAAAGTAATTTTTTGAGTTCATCTTAATTATCAACAAAGTGTACAGTGTTCACTAAAGCTCTAAAATGTCTGGAAAGTATTTTAATTTTGTAAATGTGATGCAAATGATAAAATCGACCTTGATCCTTGTCAAGTTGTCAGATTTGATCAACTTATTAAAAGTGGGCTTGCAGTACAGAGGCGTCTGCTTGTTCCAGAGACAGACAAGTCCTTGAGGAATTACAGCTATAATATCACATCAGGACACAGTTTTTCTTAGAGCCTCGGGGAAACATTATCTATCTATGTAACTTGGAACGTGATCAAAAGCATATACTTGTTTCAGGACAAATGTTATGTAAAGCTCAGACAGAACAAAAACTTTTAGTCATGACCTCACTGTCTCTCATATTCCCTGTTTTTCTACACTTCACCTCAGCAATGATTTTTTTTCTTTCCAAGCCATCCCACTTACAACACATGACAGGTTTTAACAAACCTCTTAATGCAGTGAGAAGGGAAAAGAGGACAAACGAGAAAAAAAAACAATGTTTCCAGATTTTTTGAGGAACTGACAAATCCTATCTGAAGGAAGAGAAAAGAGGGAGAATGAGGATAGGGGAGGACTGGGACAGAGGAGGGGTGGTGTGAGGGTATTTGGAGGGTTTTAGGGGGAGGAGGGAGGATTAGAACAGATGCCAATGCATACAGCACGCGCAGGCCAACTCCTCTCCTAATCATCTCCGCTCGAATTCAGCTCGGAAACACAAAGAACAACAGAGAAAGAGCACAAAGGAGACGGGGAGAGACTGAAAACAAGCAGCGTTCTTCTTCTTCTTCTTCTTTATAAACTCAAGACAAGGCCATGATAACGAGGGCCTGCAATCCCAGCGTAACATTTTCTGAATATTCCGGTTCTAGGAATTTGAATTTGGCTCCAAGAAGTTTCCTGAGTGTTCACAGAAGGTTGCTTTGAAAAACGTTTTTACGACACTGCTGAAGGATTTTTAATTGTAGGAGTGTTTTCATAATGTTTTTTTTTCTTCCAAATGATGTGTAAGCTAAGTAAAATAGAACACTCGAGGACATGCTGTTTTTGAAAAATAATCACCAACAGTGTGGTGTGATGTGGCCCAATATGAAGCAAAGTTACTATTACTGGCCAAAAGTTGATTATTTTCCAGTAACAGCCCACACCCAACTGTTTTATTCCTCTTATACTACAGTCATTTGCCCATAAATACAATTTTATTCATTAAGAAACAGCATGTAATACTTTATATCCATTTATATGTACATTTCATGTCATTTACAGTCAGTTCCTGTAATCACTTATGTTATAGCAGCTTTTTTTTCTCTGTTGAAAGTTTGTCATGTTACTGAAAACTCGCAAAGTGGTAACTCTGTCTTGATGTCTTTTCCGTCTCAGAAAACTTAAAGTTACAGTGTTACTTCTGACTGTTACATAGTGCTCACACTGGAGACTCCTTCCATAAATTAGAAACGTACTTCTCCTTACAAAAAACACCACCATATCAACAATTACGGAGATTCTTAAATCTGTTTATCTGCTGCATCTGCTATATAGCTCCCTGTTTAAGCTGTTACTAGGAGCTGGACCTTCTGAAAATTAATCACCACCTTCTGACCAATCAGAATCAAGAATTCAGCAGCACTGTGGTACAACAGGGCTTTATCTACTCTGATGTCACTATCTGCCCTTGACTACATTGAACAAACACAGCACAAATGAATAACAGAAGATTTCTTTGGAGCATCTCAGAAAAAAAAATCATTTCGAAATTACCATTTTTCATCATCACGGTGATATATTAGACCGTCCCGAGTTCTTGAGTCTCATCTTTGCGAAAAGGAAATTAAAGAAACGTACTGTTTAATACACGCCTGCTTTGATTTCCCTCAGCATTCGCAGCCTAGGCTACTGCATTATCATCAGCTTTTCTTTTTTGTTTTTTTTTATTTCTCTCCTTCTGCCTCTTGCAAAGCGGCTGCAGTGAAAAAGAACAAGAGCAAGAGCAAGAGAGGGAGATGAGGAGAGAGAGATAGAAAGAGAGAGAGAGAGAGGACGGAGGAAGGACAGGATGAATAGGGGGGAGGGGGAGATCATTCAGTGTGTACCCGCAATTATGTGTGTGTGTATCTGCGGGCAGGCTGAATCAAGACTGGAGGGCCATTGATGGTGAAGTTGGTGGTAAATTGTGCTAATAACCATAACACCAAATATCAAAGAAATGCATATGTATATACTGTATGTATATATACATATATGTATGTATGTGTGTGTGTGTATATATATATATATATATATATATATATGTATATAAAATATGGAGAGAGAGAGAGATAGAGAGCGAGGGAGGGGTGTGAATGGTGGGAACTTGTGGTTGTCTAACTACTGTGTGTCTAGCCAGAAACTGTGTGTGCAAGAACACGAAGGAACATTTCGGTCATTTCTAACAAGAGGAACTGTCATCATCGCCATCACTTCACAATGACACACTCGGTGTGGTAAGACACAGAGTTCACTCATTCCAGAAAGCAGCTTGCTTTCTTATGCATGACTGATTGCTCAGGCAGGAGGCGAGCTGATACTTACCAAGAGGCTTTTTCCAGTAGACATGAAGAGATGTTTTATAATCTACAGCCTTCGTTCTGGTAAAAAACTCACAATCTGCTCTGATGAATTTTGTGAACTCGACAATTAGTGATGCGATTTTTTTCTTTTTCCTAAAAATAACATGACTCAGTGTGATTCAAACATTCCTCTTTTTTTAAACACTTCCCTTTTCTCCTGCATCACAGTGGCACCTGAACAATTTGTACAGAAGTACTCATTTTATGTTCCAACTAAAACATAATACATGTCCAGGTGTTTGCATAGACGCGTTCACACTCCACATCTTGTAGAGTTTTGATACTGAAGCTGAAACGCGGACTACATACAGACTGCTAATTAAAGCCCAGATGACGAAGTGCACAGTCACAGACCTTACTTCCAGTAACTCTATTTTAAAATAACTGATTTTGAGGCACTAAGTAAAGAATAAAAATACTTGTAGGTGTGCTGTTATAGGAAAACAATCGGTGATGGATTATTTCAATAGTGTGATGTGGCCTAATATGAAACCCATTCACTGTTACAACCCTGAAGTTGAGTACTTTCCATATAACAGCACATCTTGAAGTGTTTTGTTCCTCTTACACCACAGCAATTTGCCAACGCTAACAAATTTTTTTTTTTATTAAACCATGACACATCATATTTTATATCTGTTTATTAATTATGCTTAATGTTGTGGAACATCCATGAAACCAGTTAGTTTCTGTTCTCACTTCATTATAGCAGCTTTAAACAGACGTTCAATCACCAGGCTCTCTTCTCTCTCTCTCTCTCCCTCTCTCTCTCTCTCTTTTTCATTTTCTAGCTACCACGCCATCCTTTAATCATAGACATTAAAGATGAGATATAACACTCCATGATTAATTTTTTTCACTGTATTAACAAATTTAGTCCAAATACCGTATAATTAAAATCAAATATTTACATTTTTATGTCATTTTTATACATTTATAGTTGCATTTTTATGTTGTGGGATGTCTAGTTACTTCCTGTTATCACTTACATTTAGATATTTTTGTTTCCGAGCCAGCCTTTCTTTTCCTTCTTTCTTGAAGTTATTAAAACAAACCATAAAGTACTAACTCCTCCATCCGGAGGACTTTCCTGTGGCGGAAAACATAAAGTGAGAACTTTAACTCTGGTTGTTACAAAGCACTGACACTGGAGACTCCTTCCATAAATGCTAAATAAACATTGATTTAAGGAAAACGTCACCATATCAACAATTCCAAGGTTAAAACAAAAACGGTGTATGTGGTTACAAGTCCATGTGTAAGTTGTTACTATAGAAACGATAGCATATTATAAGGAGTGCATCAGTAGAAACCTTGCAGTGTCTTATGACCAATCGGATTTGAGAATTCAACAGAACCATGGCATAAATATTAATAAACCCACTGGTGATCCATTATAGACTAGTCTACATTATTCTGACCAAAATTATTTTCGTGCTGGATCGTGTAAATGCTGTGATTAAGAAACACTCGACCACGGCGGCTGAAATTGGTCACGGTACTCACAGCAGGCAATAAAAACATTTAGCTGTCCGAGAGCTCATTTGCATAATGTAGCCGTCTGAGATATCTGTGTTCCAAAGGCCAATATTGCTGTAACGATTAAGAAATGATAGATTATTCATTACACAGCACTAATAAAACTGCATGTTGTTCTGTTGTTATTTGAGTCTCTGCTGGTCCTCCAGTTCTAACCATTCTCGATTATAAACAGCAGATGGGAAATGTTTCTGCTGTGCGAGTGTGTGCGGAGAGAGCAGCATTTCGTCTTCTACAGAGCTGCAGCACTACTCTGTCTACTCTCAGAGCAAATGTGCCATTGCTTTCACAACATGAAGGACCTGTTGCACCTGTTGTTATAGAAATATAATATCAGGGATGTGCTTGTTCGTGGATATGCTCGTGACCTGGTGCCAAGAAACTGTGTACACAACTAATATCCATCATGGATACAGTTTCATATTCATCTCACTAGTGACAAGCATTAATGTAACAAACACATAAATATTAGAAACAGTGCTGCTGTTTGTATACATCCAGATGTTTGCAGGAATGTTTTCGACCTCTTCTTTCAGAGTTTTGATACTGAAACTTTTGTCACACTGACTTTATACCGACTGCTACTAAAAGCTCACATGAGGAACTGGACAGTGACATTCATTTCAGTAATCTTGGGTTAAAGTCAGTGCAAAGTCAAGTTTCCACTGAAACTTTTGAGGAACTAAGTAAGGGGGAAAAATACACTTTTTTTGTGATTTTGTAGGGAAATAATCAACAATAGGCCTGACAGTTGTTGAAGTTCACCGAAGTTGACTATTACAAAGTGTTTAACCACAGCAATTTGCCAACAGCTCTCATTTTGACTTAACCCTTGTACTTTTTATCCATTTACAGTTACGTTTAATGTTGTGGAACATCTGCAAAACAAGCTCCTGCTTTCACTTGCATCTCAATAGCTGTAAACAGCTGTTCCCTCATTAGCTTCTCTTCTCTCTTTCGAAACTTTTCAAGGCATCATGTCAATTTGCCAACAATTACAATTTTTATTCATTAAAGAACAACATGTTAACACCTGCTTATAGTTACGTTTCATATTGTGGAATATCTGCAAAACAAGTTAGTTTGTTTTCTCATGCGTTAAAACAGTTACAAAATTCATTCTCTAATCAGCCTCTCTTTAAATTTGTTGTTGTCGTTGAACACTACCTGAATTTATTTCTTTCTTCGTTTTTTAAATCTTAAGGAAGACAAGTTTCAACTAGAAAATGAAAAAAACTCAAAAATGAGAATCAATTCGAATACCATAATCAATATAAACCATCCAGTAGGACAGAGCTGAGCATTTTAACCTTTTTGACTGCAATATATACTTCAAATATATTTACTAAACAAATTGGTCAGATTAGACTTGTGTAGCTAATTCAGAATTTTTTTTTTACTTATTTAAACTCCAGGGCAGCTGAGAGTAAACTGCACTGTCACTCCGTCATGAGCATGTCCATATCCCTACATCTGTGATTTATAACAGCGAATGGAAGCCAAACCCACCAGGAACCAGGATGTGTATGTGTGTGTGTGTGTGTGTGTAGATGTATGTGTGTATGTGAGATGCTCAAGCCCATCTGTCCCTTGTTTCATTCTCCAAGCAGGGTGTACAAACCACAAATATGCCTGGACACATAAAAGCGCTCACCGGCCCCTGGCCTTCACTCTTTGTGTTAAGCAGGATAAGCTGTGATAACTCACAGGAATGTCAGGTTAATAGTTTAGAGGCTTTATTAATGCCTCTAAATGTCACGTTAATGCATTACGGAGTCGTTCTGACCTCAAGAGACGCGAGAGAGAACACGAGTGTGTCTGCCGCGCTTCCGACTCTGCGTCTGGTAATCTTCAAACAATGCTGCGAGGTGAACAACCAGGAAGCGTATTCAGGAAAGCTTCAAACGGATTAGCTTGCCGTTTCTTCCTTTGCTGAGATTAAAGCTACGTCGTGCGATTGAGATACTCGAGAGATAGTACATCTTTTCGGCTAAACAGCAAATACAAACGACCACCTGAGTGCCAAAAAAGCAAGACAAAGGGGAATTTGAGAGAATGAATGAGAAGAAAACCACAAAAATCACTTTTCCCACTCAATTCAATCCAATTTGAAGCACTTCGATTCAGTAGTGCTCCACTGGCATCAAAGACGAGTAACGTTGCCAAACGCTGCCAAAGCAATGCGCATTAACATCAATAAAACGTACAAAACGCAGCACGCACAGCAAAATCCCGTGCGCTGGATTCGCTCTGTGTCCGGCAGGAAGAATGGATACTGTAGGTGTTAAATCAACGCAGGGGGTTTTGCTGCATGGCGTACAATTCTGCAAAGTAAGAATATCAAAAGTGAATAAAATCCCTCGCATTCGCAAAGCGTTTCTTTCATGCATCACTCTCAAACTCATAACATAACAAACTCATGTTCATTTCTTCCAAACAAAGGCAGCAGTTACAGTATGGCACCACACACACACACACACACATCTGATGAGTGATTAAACATGAGACAGGGTGGAAGGAGACAAATCCACCACCCCAAAGCTCTTTCATCTCCTCCTCCTGCACCCTAAGCACCCTAACACTCATCATCTGCCAAACTTAATGCCGCTTCCTGCTGCTTCCTCTGACCTTAAAGACAACACAATGCATTTTTTCGTCCAATTATGAGATGTATTTTTGAATACAACTCAATATTTCTTTCTGTGCTTATTTGTGTAATGATTCGTTAATCCCAGCTGAATGAATCCCAATTTATTAACAACATAAACATGTTTAAACTAAAACCGACTTAGTGATACAGGAATATTCTTCAGAAGTATAAAGGGATGTCTTTTAGAAATACTTTTCCATATAAAACTGAATCACTGAATCAAACTGCTAGCTGGAACTGAATCAAATGAATAGCTTCTGAATCAAATTGAATATCACTGAAATGCGAATCGATTCAATTCCATAAATGATACCTCGACATTGTAGGAACGAGTATAAACATTTCATAAACTGTTCACTCAGAAAATGAGAAATAATAGTGAAGTCTTTTAAAAATACTTTTCCAAACTAAGACTGAATCACTGATTCAGTGTTGAATTGAATCAAATGAATCTAATGTGCATAAATAGCTTCTGAAATGAATCGACATGAATCAGTATCAAGTCAGTTTTGATTTCAGGTTGTTTATGTTTTTAGTTCATTCACAGCCATTAACCTATACATACATTTGTGTCTCCATGAATATTTCTGCTTTTCTGTATAAAAAAAGTACATTTATTAGCTTCTGAATCGACAACGCTAGGACAATGTTATCTGACTCATTCACTCTTAAAAATGATGACTGCACTCCAACATCTCTCCTCCTTTAAGCCTGGATTTCTTGTTTAAATACATTTTCATATTTTAAATGTGTGACCTATCACTTTCCGTGAAGTACCCATGAATACAAGCTTTGCTTTTCTCTCAAAAACAGTGCACGTTTTAGCCTTGGTTCAGCACTGACAATGCTACGACAACGCTAGGACAATGCGAACTGACTCTGGTTACTGATGAAAAAATGATGAACGTGTTTTTAAAAAAGAGATCCAGGCTTAAAGAAGCAAAGATGCTTGAGTGCAGCAGTCATAATATTTATGAGGAACTGAGCAAAATAGCACTGTGCTAGCATGGTCAGAATCTGAACCAATGCTAATTACTGCACAGTGTGACCATGGACATGAATGAGCAAGATGAAAAAAAAGAACAGTTTTGATTTCAGTTTTGATTTCCTCTAAAAGCCATAAACATACACATGTGTTTGTGTCTCCATGACGATTCTGGCTTTTCTGTACACAATGACACAATGTGCTAGCATACTAGGACGATGCTATTTGACTCAGTTACTGATAAAAAATGATGACTGCAGTCAAACGTCTTTGCTCCTTTAAGCCTGGATTTCTTTTTTAAACATGCTCATATTTTTAAACATCTGACTTATCACCTGCCGTGAAGTACTCGTGAACTCGAGCTCGGCTGATACAGCAAGTGATTTTTCACTGCGTCCCATGCGCCTGCTAAAACTGTAGCCATGACTTAGAGCTCCACTGAACCTCCCACCACTCGACAGTCGATTCAAATACAGCAGGAAAAAAAAAATGAACGTTTGATTAAAGAGCAGCGCTCAACTCGACATCAATCACTTGATTCGCTCGTTTTAAACCTAAGCTAAAAGCACGTCTACCCAGTTACCCAGGACCTCGATTGCCTCCGTGTGTTCGGCATCATACTGTAACAGCCTGCTCCAGGCTACGGAGAAACCTCCGGAAAAGGCGGGTGGAGGGGTAGCAGGAGGATTAAACTGTGCCAGGTGGTGTCCCATTTTCTTCCCAGTGTCCCCTGCTACGCCTCCAGATATAAGAATAGCAATTTGGAGCCTTCAGATTGAGTCTATTCTGAAGAGCTGGCTGAATGTGCACTAGGATATGCATTAGCTTTTTAATCTCTCACTCTGTGATAAAGATAAGGCATGGCACTCACACTCATCATCTCACACTTTTATTTCAGAATCGTGGAAGAATAAATCCTGCTGAAGTGGAATAGATAAATAAAAAGATCTTCATATGTAATAACAAAAAAAAAAGCATTTGAAAGAGTTAAAAGCCTTTTGTGTTTCATAAAGTTACAGAAAACAAGAATTTGAGGAAAGTCTAGAATAAAATTAGAGCTTATTTATGAAAATAATATAAATAGATATTATAAATAATTCGACTGATTCTGAATTAGTAAATGAACGAAGGTCATTACATTTCAAAAAAGTTACACAAAACAAGAATTTGACTAAAGTCTAGAATAAAAGTCTAGTATATTTATGCAAAAATCATAAATAAATATTACAAATCATTAAAATGACCCTAAATCAGTACGTGAACGAAGCCAATTAAGTTTGTAAGCAGAAATTTGAGGGGAAAAAAACTTGATAAAAGTTTTGGTTATGCAATAAAAATGCTAAATATTAAAAATCATTAGCCTTATTAGAGTTATTCAGCCACATCTTTAAATCATTGGAGCCCTGTTTGTTTTATAGAGCTACACAAAATAAGAATTCAAGGAAGGTCTAGAATTTTTTTTAAACTCTAAAGTTTAGTTTAACTCCAAAGTTTATTAATAAATCACTAAATGCATGTTGAGTCAGTAAAAGACTGGAACGCATTATATTTTATAAAGTTACACAAAATGAAAATTCTGGGCGAATCTAGGAAAAAAAATAGTTTTGCTACTGCAGAAAATGATAAATATTATATATACTTAGACTGACTCTGAATCAGTAAATAAATGAAGCCCATTATAAAATTGCAATTTCACAACATTGCACAAAACAGGAATTGGAGAAAATCTAGAATAAAATTATTTATACTGTACATATACATTCATACATTATACATTATGGATCATTAAACTGACTCTGAATCAGTAAATAAAGGAGAGAGAGAGAACAGCAGAATATAACTATATACATAACTTAAAACTCAGAAGTATTTCATTTTCCACATCATGTTTTTTTAACCCATTTGGCTACAGTTGGTTTTTCTGAATGTTTATACAGCAGTCGATGTTTATTGAGTGTGAAATGAAGCAACTCTGCTGTCTTTCTCCGTTCCAGATGGCTGAAATACTATTTCTGAGACTCACACTGACATCCTTCCAAAAAAAAGAGGAAGGAAAAAAAACACACTTGAAATTGTGCAAAACCCCGCTAACTGAATCCCATCCCCTTAACCCAATCAGCAGTCACATCAGTAGATGGGAAAATGCTGAAATATTGACCCGCTTATTGACTAATGCAGTGACTATATTCCAAAACAGATGGTCTGCAGAAAAAAAAAAAATTGAAAATGGAAAAGGCATCACAGTGAGCCATCCATCAGCTGTTTGATTTGATTTTATTATTTTATTATTTCATTTTCCCAAGCAGTTGCCTTGTGGCAGATGTAAGAAGTGACATTTAATGTCAGTGCAAATGTAATCTCTCACTCCATATGGCACTAATGTAGTTTGTGGTATGTTTAAAAAAAAAAGCGTCCACTGAGCATGTGTGTATACCTATGTATACCTTTTATCCTACTGCTGTTGCAGTTTTAGAGAAGGTATATCCAGACACACCCACATAGAAAGCTATCTCTTGCCCACACACACAACACACACACACGCTCCATTCTATTGTGCCTGAATCTGGAATCGTTTTACGACTATTGCATGTAAATGTTTCCCTATCCATCTCTTTCTTTGTGTTTTTTCCAACAAACAATACCTACATTTGGCAAGCAAGCACAACACAGAGAAAAGAAAGGAGATATAGAGAAGAGAGCAAGCGAGAGTAGGGAAGAAAAAAGAGAGATAGAGCAAGCGTATAACAAAGAAAGGAGCAGAAACAGTTTTTTTTTCCTCCAGCTTTGCTGGTGTTGTGGCCACAGGTTTCCTTTATAACAAGACCAGGGTCACTCATCATCCAGCATCACTCATATACCATTTATTCATCCATCCAGTCATCATGCACATGCATTAAAATCAATGAAAGGGTTCCTTGATTCGAACCCTGGGGTATTCCTGTTCCTTTTCCAAGAGAGCACAGCTTAGAAATGGACATAACCCTCCAAATCCAGGTTTAGAACTGGCTTATATGAATTGAAGTGAAAAGAATGACGTCTTAATAGCGCTTTCACACCTATAGGTCTGTTTATGAAGTCTGAATCTGAGCAAAAATGATTGAAAAAGTCCTCATAAACCACTTTCATTCATTGGTACGAAATAAAGAGATGGAAAACACTAAACAGACCTTTGCTCATAAAAAATTTTCAGATATGACCCAAGCATGGACAACACAGAGCTAGTTAACTAACTCATTTAAAACATTTTGTGTGTCACATTCAGCTTTGATTTTCTCTTTCTGTTCGTTGGTCCAAATCTCCAGAACATGTGGCATTTCAACAGCACTACAGCTCGTCCTTTCGCTCAGCTGGCACCCCGTGGCTCGGTTTATCAGCGCACATCTATAAAAAAAATGCTGCAACCCAAAACACACAGCATGTTTTGGATTCAGGTCTTGCAGCTGGATCAATTCAGAGTCGACTCACTTTCTCAGAAATGAAGGAGAGTTCTCTTGGAAGCGGACAGAGACCACCTCGCAGTTGCTTTGGTCCACACCCAAGTGTGATTTCTCGAGTGAGAATGGTTGCAGTCCAGCGACTCCAGTTTTCTAAACATGAGGACATGACATGTTCTTGTTGATGACAAGAGAATATTTAAAGACAACTGGACAGAGAAGTATGCTCTTGGTTTGTTCTTGGCTTCTAGTTCAAAACAGGTATCTCATCTGTTCAGAGTCTGTGGTACTAGTCAAAAGTGGTATTGTAAAGCGCAACTACAAAACATAACCACTTCAAATTGTCTTATTTATAACCATTAACTAATTCTTAATGGTTCAGCATTAAAAGGTAACTGGTGTCTCCATTCAGTTGTATTATTTGCTTATCCAGATCTTTCTAAGCACCCCTGCTCCTAGTACCCCAGCTCTAGGGTCACAGAAACCATAGAAACCATCGAAACCATAGAAACGGACGTCATACTAATAACCATTCTCCTAACACTATGCGCTAAGCTCATGCTGTCCTCTAGGTCAACATGAACAAATCCATCATTCAGCTCCTCACAATGACAATGTTCGGCAGGAGGGCACAAGGGCTTCTCCGGTTACTCCAATGACCAGCAACAAACACGCTGGCTGATTCAATTATACACCAAGGGGCTGAGTCACAGTACCTGGCATTTTTAACTCAACATAATGGAAGGGTTTAAAGACTGCTGTGAAATCAGTAAGTATGATGTCCTCCCTAATAACACCAGAATTATGATAGTCATTGCAAATAAAAGCTTATAAAATAAATATTTACTTGTAATGGTACATAGAATAGTTCAGCACTTAATGGAGCCACTCAGGCTGGGGGTTTAATGTGGTCTTTGTAAGACTTGTTAATACAGAAGTATGAAAGGACTGTTTGCATATGTTTAGAAAACACATTTTACTAGAATTCCCTTTCCAGCTTGGTTTTTTCTCTACTTGACAAGCATTAAAGAGGGAATAAAAACCCTTTTGATGTCATGCATATGCAAATGGTGTGCAATATCCACCACATTATATACAGGCTCTACACCCTGAGGGGAAAAAAAAAATCATACTAAACTACACTATTGCTTGGCATGGAGTTGATACCTGCAAGGGGGATTACCTGGGAATGTGAATATATTTCATGTATTTATGTAGTTACGGTACATAATTAGGCCATAACAACCATGGTTGTACCTTAAGACCTTTACATGTAAACTACGTCCACATTCCCGGGTCAAAGATACATACAAATGTCCAGGTAGTATGCTTTTTTCTTTCACATCTTAAGTATATCTTCAATTTCTAATTAGATATCGATTGGTTAATTCCAGTTTGATACCTCAATTCCATTCCTCATCTGCCCCATTTTAGCTGTTGCAATCAAAACGGGCTCATTAGCATTCAACAGTTAGCGCACACATGTTCAAAAACATGCAATTTCCATAACGAAGGCATGACGTTCAGGAGAGCAGAAGCAAGTCACAACCCCACAGAGAAGGCCTCTTTATGAGAAGGTGCTAGCTGTCTTTAGTATCTCTGCTAGTGTTCTAGCTAGCGTTGTCTTTCGGCATGCACCCACCGGCACCAAAACACGTATTGGTATCATTATTATCCCGGCTACTTTTGAAAATGATCTGCCCTGTAAAGTGAGCCAGAGGTCCCTGTGCTGCGGGGATCAGTTACAGAGCAAGAACAAAGCAAACTAAAGAAGGGTGAAAGCAAGAAAAACACAAGAGCGGGTTTGACAGGGTGAGAACAAGGCGACAAAATGGAATAACAAATACGCTGAATATCATCTAAACTGAGAATCACGGAAGAAGAGCTAGAGAAATATATGAGCTGATAATTCTATGGAGTCACGGGACTCTAAACAGCTGTGTTTGAAACAGCACCTGTTTGGGGCTCATTTCCAAGTGCTGCTCATTGGAATAAATGCTTCCTGATCCAGGAAATGGGGCAGCCTGTTCCCTCTCGGACTCATTCGTGAATATTACATCTGTTCCCTTTCTCTGACCTGAACATCTTAACTGGTAATTTACTTCCCCTCTCAAAAAAAAGTTCATAATACCCCCATTTGCCCCAATGAGACATAATAATCACACTGGGGAACACAATATTGGCACTAAAAGGATTTGCAATTGTTATCCTAGCACTAAAGCCCCAAGCCTAATCGCTGAAAGCCGATCTTTGTTTCTGGCCATGCTGCAAATGCCTGGCCTTGTGTCTCGCACGTATCACTGCGTCCCTCTCTAGCACCAGTTGGTACTTTGAGCAGTGAGCTGGACGTGTGGGAGAAGTGTGGGCGACAGCTGTGGTGACCCCAGGATATCAGGAGGACCCTCGACCACAAACATTTGTGTTTTTGATCGCCCACGTGTTACCCTACGGCCTTCATGATGAGAAGTCGTTGCCATTCCAACTAACAGCTGCGTCTAGCCTGAGTTTGGAAAAAGAGAGCTGGGTAAACAAATTAGGATGGAGGAGTGGAATAGATAGCAGCTTCTGGATATTTAACACCTTGCTGAATGTTATTAATCTGACTAGACCCTCACCATTTGCCAGCCTAAACCAAATAAACGAACAGAAGATCCAACCTTCTTTTGTTTCCCAGCATACCACGACCACGTGTGATCAAATGAATACTTCCCCCTTTGATGGGTAATATGATAAACCTTAGGGGCATGTTAAACCCATTGCAAAGAGCATGTCAGGATGGGATTACAATCCAAATCCAGGAAAGTTGTCATCACATATGCCGCACTCAATCAGGAATATTCATTAGGTAAGGACAGGCTGCTTTTGATAGGACCAAAAGGAGCTATTCATGTTCTATCAATTTAAGGACATGCACCAGAGCAGGGAGAGCAGAGGCAAAGGGAATGGGGACATGTAAGGACTCTGAGGTACTTTCATATACTCAAGGACAGGTGTGCCCTAGCTGTGAGCAACAGTTTGGGATCTTAGGGGAATTTATTTTTTTTCCAACCCCCTCTCCTGCGCCTTCACTCCTTTTACTGCTCAGCTCAAAGTGTGGGGCAAACTGAGCAGCTCCTCTGCTAAGATCATTACACTGCTTTTTATGGTCCCCACCAGACCAAGCACCATCGCGTTTAATGAGGGACACTGTCCAGCCCCCGATATTCTCTCTTTTTACAACCTCCATTCCCCCTCCCCAACTTAACAACCCGCCGTGGAGTCCCGGCCACTACCCAGACATCTGGCTCCTCCATCTTGCATGCCGGCCTAATGGCCAATTACCGGCTGCGCAAAGGGCCGTGGGAGCGAAGGCGGATTTATCGTTCGATGCATTCCAAGCCGAGATCTTCAGTCCATCACTAGCACATTAAGGCCTGCCGTACGAGACAGGAGGCCCATCAGGTTTAATTTGCTTTAGCTCTACTTGAAAATGGCTATTAAAGACTCCCCGCACACCATGCTAGCATTCATATTAACTGAAAGCAGAAACGAGCCTCTGCCTCCTCGTTTAGCGTCTGCAATTACCACCGTCTTCAGAGGACGGCTTTAAAAAAAAACAGCTCAGAGAACAAGGGTCAATACTTAAGTTATTTCCAAGTCATGCATTTTTTATAAACTAATTAACGTACCTTTTAACTTTTCTTTAATTGTATTTCATTTGCCACTCTGTGAAGGAAAGAAATTCCTTCTGATCAGTTACAGTGTATTCTGATTAGATCTTTGGATGAAGAATGAAGAGCGGATGGTAACGAATAGAGATGATGATGACCTGCTGTTCAACGTTGAACAAAGTTGAACTGTTTATCCACTTTAAAATAAAACAAAGAATGATCAGTAATCGGTAAAACGAGCCTTGTACGCCCGCTCCCTTGGTTTTATCAATGGGTTCTGTTCAATCTCGCAATGAATTATCTAGGGCATCTATGCATTTAAGGTGTTATTACTACAAATGGCCGGCGGCCTGACATGGATTACAAGCCTGGCTAATTGGACTGATTTATGAGAAAATCTAAACTCAAAGTAGAGCCTTAATTAACTGAATCCTGGAGCACTTAAGAAGCCCACATGACATAATATGAGTACTCATAGACACTAGTGTTCATTTGGTTTCCTGCTTCGTAATTAGCTTGAGTCCCACTGCCAAGAGAGCTGGAGGGAAATTCAAGACGAGAGCACGCTGTTGCCCTGGACAACCCGCTGCTTTTTCCATATTTCCAGCGACCTGTGTGTTGCCTCGCGGCGCGCTCATCAAGCAGAAGGCTGGATGTACGAGTGGCCCAGTGCTACTAAACTACAAACACAACAGTGTTATCCATGTCAAATCCATTGGAGAAAGCCTGGGGGAAGTCCATATGGGGCCAATAGATGGACTCTCTCTCTCTCTCCCTCCTCTTTTTCACTGAGCAACTCCTCCTGGGAGGCCAGTAAAAAAGAGCAAAGCTACAAGCTCATCACAAACACACACAACTAAAGAACTTGTGTATGTTTCTAATTTCAATCTCACCTGGAAGATTACTGCGCTAGCTTCCTTCACATTACGCATATGAAACTTAAAAAGACATGAAGCAGCCTTTTGTTTTTATGCCCCTGAGATCTGGAACACATCACCAGTAAACATTCAACAGGCTGCAGCTATTAAACAACTGATTAAACAAAATAGCTAAAAACATTTAGCTTTTATTATCTGCCTTACTCTTACACTACTTTTATATTGTAATTTGATGTATTTTATTTAATTAAATGCATTTTTTTAATTTCATATTTAAATATTGTAGTTTATTTCTATTTTTACACATATTATTTATTTTGATATTTTATTTTATTATTATTTTATTTTATTTTGTTATTACTTTCTTCTTTCTGTCACTGCTGTTATTATTATTATTTTTTGTCATTTTAATATTTTTTTTAATTATTTTTTATTTTTTAACCCTGTATTTCTTCTTTTACTTTCTGTTTTTTTACACACTGCATAGCATTTTGAGATGCATTTTAAATGTATGAAATGTGCTATATAAATTAATTAATTAATTAAAATAAAATAAAATAAAATAAAACAAAACATACAAAAAATATATAGTTTTTTTTTAATGGCAGACCTGAGGTGGAATTTTTAAAATGAAGTTAAATTGAGCAGGACAACAGATTATACTTTGCTCACTATACTTTGGGCAGCTCACTTCCTAGCTGAAAAAAGCAAGATTAGGATTTTGGCATCAAAAAAATAGATTCTTTCATATTAATGAAATGTTTCAGATTTGAACTTGGATTATTTTCCATAAAGTTAAATGTCCATTTAAGGGGAAACAGCTATGATTCATTGCAACTCACTTCCTTGTTGAAAAATCAAGCAAAGAGCATCTTTCCCACAGTAAACCTTCACATTCTTTCACTAGTGGGTGAAAAGGTCTTTATATTTCATGGCTGCCAAGCAAAGAGGAAATCTTTTTTTTTTTTCTTGACAAAGGTTAAACTCACTTCCAGTTTCATGTTCACTTCTATTCACTGGTCAGTACACATGGTGCCTTATAGGGATGATTTCATCTGCCTGCTAAAGAGTTTAACAAGCTGAACACAGAAGAAAATGCCATTTCAATTGAGCTGTCGGCTGATAAAACGACGTCTCTCCTAAGTTTTCCGCCCCCGTCACGCCGACACCACATAATTAATGTTTTTAAAGCCTAAGAAAGGTCTCATAGTCAGCGAGCCATTTGCCATCAACAGAGAAAAGAGTGCAATGAGATTTGCATCGACACCTTTGAGCTTTTATGCACTTCCCTGCAACAGGTGACTTTTTGACAATTAACACCTGCGCTCCCGACGGCCCCTCTGCTGCGAGAGAATGAAAACGAGCGTGCCGAGGTGTTAGAGGCTCGCTTCCACCCCATTTATAGGGTGGCTATTATCCACCCAGGCATGGGGAGCCTAAGAATAACGATCAGCAAAGACAGCTGAAAATAAACCCCTTCACATTTCAGCACAGATAACCTGCGGAGATATCCGCTCACGCTCGGATACACATCCAGGTGCTGCTCGTGACTGCTAACACACTTTCTCAGGATTTCTTCTGATGACTAAGAAAAATAAAATAAAAAAGTAACAGAACAACAATAAGACGTAACGTCTGTGTGGTTTGATTTCAGTTTTAATGCCACAGCCACATAAACAGGCCTCCAGTCAGGAACGAAAAGGTGGAAGGACGTCCCACTGAGAAAGCAATACGTCTGAAGGTCAGATTAGCGATACGGCCGAGACGCTTATTCGTCCTCGAGCGACAACGAGCCTTTTCATACGGGCTGCTCCGAATCCTCACAGAGACCCATTAATCTGAGCGGGATTCGTGTGTACATCAGAAGCTTTCCCTGTGGCTTATCCTTTGATTACAAAGACACGAAATATGTGACAGGAGAAAAAAAATCAGTCTTCTTCAACATGTTATGCTATGAGCTGTGTACTTCACATTATTTTTTTTTTACTTACCCAGCAAACAACTACTCTCACCTGAGACACCCTTGTTCTTTATTTCTCTCCGTCACTCTCCATTCTCTGTTCCACTCTCTTGCTCCATCTCTCCAGTGACGATCTCTAGTCCAACTGTCACTTTTTTTGGGAACAGATAAAACTCTAAGTGTCAAGCCTGGCTCTTAACTCTCTCCATTTTAAGAGTCGCGTAGGACTTGTTAGCGAAAGGCTGGCTAAGGAGTCTTCATTCTTCTGCCTGCCACTGAACGACTCCCTGAATACTCAGCCATGCTGTTTTGCTAAAATTTCAGGATGAAAGATTCATTTAGCCTCAACCTGGAAAAATAAACCTTCCTGGCTTTTTATGGCAATATCTACCAATAAGCTATTATTTTAGAAAAATGTCTCAAATTAAATCCTTTGACCTTTTTTCTTCATTTTTCACCAGGCAAACCAGGTCATTATACTTCATAATATAAACATTCGCTAATTATTTGTAATATTGTAATATTGGCCTTTGCAATGCTGATACTGCCAGTGTGGTATTATGCAGGAATTTGCACAACTTCATTCTTTTAATTAAAAGTTATAAAGGTTATGGTTTAGTTTTAGAGACGGGACAAGCTTTTGTAACTGTTTTTATACTGCAGCACTGTTGAATTTTCAATTGGTGGTGTTTAATTTTCTATAAGAGCAGCTCTGAGAGTTGTTCCACCTGCAAGGCAAATCAATACGATATCGTTTCTATAGCAACAGCTGTTTCACAGTGGCTTGTATGGTGGACAGGTTTTGTGTGAGGAGACGCTTATTTATCATTTTATGGAAGGAGTCTCCAGTGTCAATGCTTTGTAACAGTCTGTAAGTTTTCCACCACAGGAAAGTCTTCCGATAAGAGACGTTGACGTGTTGTGGTTTCTCTGTAACATGATAAGTTTGTTGTTTTTTTTCTTGTAAACTTCAAAAAAGAGAAAAATACAATATACATACAACGGTCCACAACATTAAATGTAACTATAAACAGATAAAAACTATAAAAAAGTTACAAATTGTTACAGGAATACATCACTTCAGGATATGCTTTTATAGGAATATAATCAACTTCAGGGCTGTGACAGTGTCTCTGCTTAACATCACACCACTCCATCATTGATTATTTTCCTATAATAGAACCCCCCCGAGTGTTTTATTTCTTACTCAAATAAAACAGCAGACTATATAAAAGGTTTTTTAGTCAAATTCACACAATGTCAGCACTCAATATTTTAGAAGCTTGCAATTAGCAAATGAGCATTTTGTCAAGCCAGAGTGTTTTTGCTTGTTTGTTGTAATAAATACGCATATTGCAAAAGCAGAAATATGACTGCATAAAACTATTTTTGTCTCGGGTAATTTCACTCAGTACAACTCAGCAATTTAAACCCAGCCCATATCTGAAGTCGTGTATCTTAAACGCTGCCATTTAAGACAGATTCGCCTCAACAGCCACCCCGTTCACCTCCTGCCATGATACGGATCCATAAATCAGCACGCAGGAGCCGCGGCCGGCCAAATGCGAGCAGACACTGCATCATCACTGGGGAGTTATGGGACGGCGCCGGAGTGCTGCTCTACTCCTGCTGACAGCTGCATCCATGAACGACTAGCACTTGCCCTGAAGACTGAACATCTTCTCTGTGCTCGGCCTGGACGATGAGGCTCCAGCTGCTAGCGCTGAATAAAACGTGCTCGGAGGCTAGGCTGCATTTAGTTCACAGAGTCCTGATCAGGTTAACGTGTGAGAGCGCACGATAAGCATGATGCTGCACCAATAAAGAGTGATTAGAGAAACAAGGGCAATGTATGCGCCTTACTTCATACTTTACGCCTTATGAATTCCTCTGTGTGTGTGTGTGTGTGAGAGAGAGAGAGACAGAGAGGATCAGAGGGTTTCTCTTAGAAGAAAATGTGTGCCAATGCCTCAAGACTATAGCAACAACATTTGTTTTTATTCACGATGAAAGGAATAGGAAAAGGAAAATGAACGCGGCCAAAACCCAAAGTGTTATTTTAAATCTTTCAAATCTGTGATGTTCTTTTTTCTGTCCAAAATCCACCCAAAATAAGGGCTCGCTCAAAAACAAAACAAAAAAGACTTAAATCTGCTTTAGTGGATGCTGGGGCTGAAAAAGTAAGGCATAAAATACTTGTTGGCTTGCTGTTGTAGGAAAATAATCAATGACAGTGTAGTGTGATGATTATAGAGTTGATTATTTTCCAATAACAGCGTAACCCCATGTATTTTTTTTCCTTTATATTACAACAAATTGCCAATGATTACAATTTTTATATTTATTAAAGAACAAAACTTCATACTTTTTATCCATTTACAGCTACATTTAATGTTGGGAAAGATCTGCAAGACAGTTAGTCTGTGTTATCAGTTATGTTATCACAGCTATAAACAGTCATTCCTTCACCAGTCTCTCTTTTTCCTCTCTGTTGATGTTAGTAGACAAAAAAATGCAGCTTGGCATGCATAAGAAACTGGATAGCGGAAGGTTTTTAGGATTAAGGACTTGCTTTCCGGGAAGGAAGGAGTCTCCAGTGTCAACTTATTGACTGTCCATAGATTTTTTAATTATATCTTTCACAGCAGATTTTTTAATTCCTCTTCTCCTTCCTTTATAACAGCTCTTAATTTCTCTTCACTAGCCAAGCTTTCAATCCCTGAGATGTTTCCAGTCAAATTATCTCATGCACCAAATGCGCTATAAATGCTCTAGATGACATCGATTTTTTCTGATTCTTTATTATTTTACACGCATTCTTTGTTCTAGTCTGAACAATCCACATCAGGAGCCATTGTCCACTGTAATGCGCAATAACATTTTATTTCAGAGTGCATCATTTAAAATGAATAAAGTGTTGAAAGAAATTGAGTTAAATATGTGTAAAAGAGTCCAGAAGAGCTCTTAGGCCTCCTCTTTGGCTGTAATGATGTCATTCCTCACTTCAGTGCAGTAGTTTTTAAAGCAATGCGAGCGGCTGTGCTGCTGTTTGATTGGCTGCCTGGATAACAGGTCTAATAAAACAAACAAAACCATGATGTACATTGTAATGGACACAGTTAAGGATGACACACAACATACACACACACGCACGCACGTACACAAACGCACTCTCATTACACATAGTCTGCATTTCTATCTACCATGACAGTCAAGGCCAGAACAAGGTAAATAGCTTTGCTTTAGACTTTAAATTCCACAGCTCTATGACTAAACTGATAAAATCACAGGGAGAAAAGAAGGCCCTGTATTTGCCCTCGCGAATGGGAAATGGAAATGCATCATAAATTCAGGGAAATGGCTGCCTCTGATGCACCTGTCAGTGCTCTTCGAGTCGAGGCGGAGTAACAGAGTGTCGAAATCCACCAGTGGCTGCACTGCATTTTCACAGCACAATGCCTTGTTATTGTGCGAGTGACCTCAGGCCTCGGAGACAACGTGGTCACTGTTGAACACCCGGAGAAAAACAAAGCTTTCACATCGGAACGCCGGCCCACCAGCAGCTGTCATTTTCCTCCACTTATTCAATTTGCCAGCGGAAATTTAATAGGCCGCACAAGGAAAACCGCTCATTTGCAAAAGCTACAAAGGCTCATAGGCAGTAATTATGTGTGTGGCAGAATTTACGAGCACTCGGATGCTCTGTGAACTACATCCACCGAGTCTGCACTCGGGATTTAGCCGACTTTCCGGCGCGACATTGCTTACGCTGGCGTTCGCTTTCCCCACACAGAACGATATTAGCACACAGGTTGGAAAAGCTCACGAGACTCAAATAATCAGCTATAAAATCTGTCCCTCTCTATATTAAATCCCCAATACCCACACGGCAAATCTCCTCTATCCACTTGCCAAGCTGTACACTTCAACAAGCAAAATGGCTGGGGAAATAAATCCAAGCCAACATGTAAGCACTAGTTTCAAGATCAGAAACCGCCCTTTTCAAACGTTCAGTGTAAACAACACCCAATACACAGTACAAAAGATCTCTGAAAACCAAAAATAAATAAATAAAACATCGGGTTTTGATGTGTACAGAGTCTCGCGCTTGTGTAAACATGAGATCGAAGTCTAAAAACTATGCGTGGCCAGTGAGTGGGTAGGAGGGAGGGGTCACGTTCCTTTGTGGCCTCCCACGAAGAAGAGACAGAAAAAACACACACACACACACACACACACACACACTCCTGTATCTCGGCGTGAGCTGAATTCTTTCCACAACTGACCCACAGCGAGGCTTTTTTTTTTGTGGCCTCATAAACCATGACATGCTCATTGTTATGACTGCACTTCAGCAAACGATAAGTAAGCAATGAAACACTTGAGGGTGTGCTGTCGTAGGAAAATAATCATCTAAGGGTGGTGTGATGCAGCCTGATGTGAAGCAGAGTTACACACCAACATTGCTTATTTTTCATATAACATCAGATTCTGAAGTGTTTTATTCCTCTTACACCACAGCAATTTGCTTACAATTACAATTGTCAATTTATTAAAGAACAGCACGTCAAACTTTTTTATCCATTTATCGTTACATTTAATGACATCCATGAGACAAGCTGCTCTTCTCACTTACGTTACAGCAGCTATAAACAGTCATTTCCTCACCAGTCTCGCATTTTTGTTTCCTGAAGTTAGTTAAGAGAAAAAAGCGCCACTTGTCATCTTACCAGGAAACCAGAAAGTCCTCAGTCCTCTGACTAAAGACTTCCTGACACTGGAGACTCCTTCCATAACCGTTAAATAAATGCCTCCTTATGAAATACTTCAGCATTTCAAGGACTATATGTTTTACTTTTTTAAATAACAACACTTTTTTAATCAGTTTATTATACAAGTCCCTGTGTGAGTTGTTGCTATAGAAACAGTAGAAAGAACTCACCCCGGTATGCTATAATAAAATACAATATCACTTTATATTAATTCATCTACATTTTCGTTGGTCCGTAACACAGTGAATTTGGATGGCTGCTATTCACGTCTGTTTGCTCAGCTGAAGGGAAAAAAAAAAAACCTGTGTGAGTAAATTCTGTGACCACGTTTCAAAGAAAAGAAACTATGCCGTCACCTAGGTGAGCTTTCAAGCTGCTCAAACAGTCAATATCACTGGGTCCAGACGGCCGCTCTCCATGTCACCAGTGCTAGGCAGGAAAAATTCAGATCGGCTGGCTGAAATATCGGCCAGGGCCTGAATTAATAGAAGTAAAGTCTTCCAGTCAGCACCTGCAGCCTCGCCTGCCAAAGGTTACAGTGTGTGTCCTTACCGAGATAGAGGGAGAGGGATAGATAGAGAGAGAGAGAGAGAGAGAGAGAGAGAGAGAGAGTCGGGCAAGGGTAGACGTGGGTTGGGGGATGACCAGAAAGGTAAGATTAAGGGAATAAAATACTGTTTTTCCGCTGTACAAATCCATCATTCCACATTTTGTCCTTTGTCCAGTCCACATTTTATTTCCATTGCCAACTGACCCATATCTAATCTAAGTACCCGTGCTAAATTCTTCTGATGGCAGGCTATCAAAAGACCAAATATGGACATATGGGTAGAGCTAGAACCACTGTCTGGGCGAATGTGATCATCACTACATCATGCTTTCACTCAGTTTTCACTCACTTTGAAAAAAAAAAACACTATAAGGCTTTGTCCCAAATTGCATACTTCTTTACTAAATAGTATGTAAAAATAGTATTTTAGAATCCGTTGTTTCAGGGAACACTTTTTAGAAGAACACTATCCTACCTAGTTATATTTGCTCTATATATATATATATATATATATATATATATATATATATATATATATATATCCTGGAGTCCAGATCTTGCTGGCTCTACTCATCCTACCACATGCTGATAAATAATGTACATATATATATATATAATATTTATCAGCATGTGGTTGGATGAGTAGATCCAGCAAGGTCTGGACTCCAGGATATCAAACAAGAAGGTCATTCCAAAAATGTGGTTCCAACTATCATTCAGATGGAGAAAAATAAATAAATTGCATGAATCCACCTAACTGAATTCTGATTGGCCAGAAGGTGTTGATTAATTATCTGACAGCAGCTCTGAGAGTAGTTCCCAATGCAAGGCAAATCACAGGTTTACTGTACATTAATGCACTCACTCTAATACGTTATCGTTTCTATAGCAACAGCTTACTTGTATGGTGGACGCTCCACATAGACCAATTAAAAATATTTAATATGGTGGAGTTTTCTGTAGAGATATTTATTTAGCATTTTTTTGTAAGGAGTCTCCAGTGTTGACATATTGTAAGAGTCAGAGGTAAAGTTTTCTGAAACTTGAATGTAGAGAAAGGGTGAAAGGAAGATAAAGATAAAGAGGGAGAGTGGTATCCAGAAGATGAGTGTGTGCGTTGGAGGAGTGGGAGTGGGAAGGGAGCAGAGAGAAGGCTTTGCATCCTTAATGAGCTGGATGTTTCCATGTCTACCATCGCCAGGTCGATCAAATTACCTTCTGGCGCTTTGTTGCGCTCACAACCGAATGTGTATTACGTTTCATAAACAAGGACAATTACGCCGTTTCGTCGCTCCACGCATGAACGCATACACACGCTTCAGTTACGACTTTGAAAAAACAAAAAAGCAACAACCATCAACAACCGATTGTGGGGAGCTTGTGTGTCATCTTGAAATGCTTATTGCACTTTTAAACTCATCTCATCTCAAAGTGGCCCATGCTGGAGCCGTTAGCATCGGCGGGGAAACGGCCCTAAGGCTGAGAGCTGGGCTTTAATTCAGGCCGTGTCTCGTTTAGTAGAGGAGAAGAGGGATGTCGGAGCGGTCCACTTCAGATTTATGTTGCCATTTTGGTCGGTAAAGGATGTTAAGCAGTGCCCCTTCTGGCTAGATGCCTCCTGCACTCGAGACCGTAATTGGACCGTACACATACCAGACCGTGCAGATGTGGTCTATCACAGTTTCCTGAGCTAGTGTATATTTGAAGCTGCTCTCCAAACACACACACACACAAGCTTGTACTGTAATGTTTCCTGCTCATGGCCTCTGGTTTGTGTCACAGTAAATACTGACGCCAGCAGAGCTGATATGAGGCCTGGTGACATCAGCGTAAGATGGAGGAGTGTGTTTTCCTTCACCCGGCGCTCTGGAAATGGCAGCAGGTCAATCAATAAAGCTAAAATGAGAGCACTGAGATAACTCTATATTCTAAATACTGAGAATATCCAGTTCTTGATTCTGATTGATCAGAAGGTGACTAATGACAATATGACAATATTTAAAGGCATGTCTATGATACATCAATATGCATCATCTATAGTTTTGCTAACAAACTGCTAGCAAAAGAGTAGCGTTGTGGAAAAGTGTTGATATCCATCCATCCATTTTCTGTACCACTTTATCCTACACAGGGTCATGGGGTAGCATGGAGCCTATCCCAAGGGACTCGGGGCACAAGGCGGGGCACACCCTGGACAAGGTGCCAACACGTTGCAGGGCACAATTGCACACGCACACACATACACACACACATACACAATCTGGAAATGCCAATCATCCTACAACGCATGTCTTTGGACTGGGGGAGGAAACCCCCAAAGCACAGGGAGAACATGCAAACTCTACACACAAAGGGCAGAAGTGGGATTCAAACCCCCAACCCCGGAGATGCGAGACTAACCACTAGGCTAGTTAGGCCCCCTTAAATTGATGATATCATTTATCATAATAACGATATTATATCGTCATATCACCCAGCCTGACTGTTCATTACAGTCTCTCATGCTTTCATTCCCATCTTCTGTTTTTTTGTAACTCGGCACTGCTGTAAATTAAAGCTTGCCCTTGATGTGTTCTCTCCAGATTTAAATAAATTAAATGAAATGAAAGATCACAGAGAGGGAGGCACTGACAAGTGAGGTCTCTGGAGCTGGGGATGAAGCTCCTGGAAACCTTCCAGAAAACACACACAAGATCTTCTATTACATAAATCAACGTGATGCTCTCTCTGTCTGGTGGAGGCTTCCGACTCGATAGCCTCTCTCTGAGGAATTAATGGACAAGCAACAGAGTAACTCGTCCACCTTCGTCAGAGTGTGAGACGTGCTAGTCGACTCGAGGGAAAGAGGAACGACCCTAGATGCAGGCCAGAGCTACACTATCTTCAGGTATCTCTCTAAAACCTGAATCCAAGGCCCCATCAATTATTCTCCATCAGTCATTTATCTGGACTAAGAGTGACAGAGGAGGTTAGCACTGAAGGTCAGAAGGCCAGCATGAACGATCCATCATGGAAGAGAACAGTGTGAGAGGTGGAAGGAGGAAAAAGATAGGGATGGGCAGACTAAAAAGGGCTGGAGACAAAAGAAAGGAGAGGAAGAAGAACGTGTCCACTCGGAAATGCTGCTGTGAAACCCAAGCCCCGGGTGGGAAGTGTTTGATCGCTGTTTCTGTGCCTCCCAGGGAGGAAGTAAACCTTTGTTCGTGTGGTTACTGGATCAGGGTCAATTACCATCATCTCCCACTTTCACTGTCACCTCTGTGCCACAGCTAAATCTGTCACAGCTTGAAAAAGCAAGCGGTCTTAGAATATCTGATGATTTCAGCAGTCACACTGCTACACTGCATATTGATTGTAGTTTACTTGATCTGTGTAGTTTTACCCATTGTTCTTGTATTCTACTGTCATCCAGCATCCTTATTTTGTCTTGTATTCTCCTTGAGTTTCACTATTTCACTGCATCATTGTGCTTTCTCCCCATTCCACACCTGGCTTGGCTCATAACAGGAAGCAATTACCTGATGAGCTGAATCAGACGAGTGGGAGAAAGACAAAAAAAACATTCCAAGTGCAGGGATTGAGAAACCACAGACCATGCCCACCACCATTTCTGACCTCCTCCTCCTCCTTCTTCTCCTCCTTGTGCTTTTCCAGGAGATGAGCTCATTGTTGAATTATTATGGCAGCCTGTGTCCTGCAAGTGTCATGCATGGAGATCCAAACGCTACAGGAGACAGGCGGTGCCACTGGGGAAACCTGATGCCCGATTCAGAAAACAAATAGTCGTGCCAAAGAGAGCCACACCCTGCTCTGAGCCTGCCAAAGAAACCCCAAAGAAAGAAAGAAAGAAAAACAAAAGGGGGTATGGAAAGAAGAATAGGAGTGAGGGATTTGCTGGTATTGAATTGTTTCCTCTAGTTCTATGCTTAATGGAGGCCTCGGTGGAAAAGAGGAACTGATCACCAACCTACACAATGAGCATAGAGACGTGGGGGGTGAAGGAAGAGAGCAATGGAGGAAGACGCAAGAGGCATGAGAATAATCAAAAAAGAGATATATTTTTATACAACAAAGCACTCAGTCGCTAGATCAAGCGAAGCAGTAGGGTTAAGACTGTGCAAAAAAGCCCCCAAGACAATCCAGCACCAAGCAGCAGGGTGCAAGATACAGAAACATCACACAGCATGGGGTTAGGGATCATACATGAACATCTGCGAGGAGTAAGAGCTGGACATTCTATATATGTCAAATATGAGAAACCACAGAGTAGTAGAAAACAACAAAGCTCCAACAGATCCTGTGGGACTTCCATATCCAGACAGATAAACATGTAATAGAGAACCAACCAGACGTGGTGATAATAGATAGAAGTGGAAATCCCAAGTGATCTTAACATCCAAATGACAGAATGTTTAAAAAACAAAAGCTGGAGAAATACCAGGCAGTGGAAGAAGAGTTCCTTGAGCATGCCGAAGGTTAAATCCAAGGTTGTCCCATTGATGACATCAGCATTCAGAGCCGTGATCTTGACACTGGAGATAATCCAAGATATTTACATTCACATTTACATTTCCAGCAGTTGGCAGACTGCCTCATCCAGAAGTGCTTTGAAGTATCCATTAAAAACACAAGCCAAAACCCAGTTAGAAAGGAAAGCACCTCATTGAATGTGTGGCAGGAACCAACGACCCTGAGATCAAGGCCCCGGGCATACATAATTCCCAACCACATGATCAGCATTATCAAAAATATCTCCATCCACAAGAAAATGCAAATAGGATTTGAAAACACTCACATAAGCATGCCATAAAAGTGATAGCATACCATAGACAGGCATAAACATAATCAGCATTAGAGGAGTTTAAATATAGGAAAAACACCAACATGGCCAAAAGTTCTAAAATGAAAAATGATGAATGCAAGGATTCATATGTGTGGCCTGATGATGAGATGGAACTACTTCTTGTTTTTCCCATCCACATGAAAACAATGAAACCGGAGTGACCCAGAACACCATTTTTGGTAGAAGGGAAAGGCGAAAAAAGTTAAATTTTCAAAAATATCTGTGTACATGTAGAGGGGGCTTTATGAGTGTTATGCTCTACTGACTGAGCTAGCCAAGCAGGTGGCTGCAGAAGAGCTCGGAGAAGCTGCAAATACAGCAAAAATACTGTGCCACACCCATTCCATAGGGAGACCACCCCCTGGGTTTATATAGAGGTCTTACGGCCTACAGCTTCAGAAGCACTTTGTTGTGTTTGATACATATGTGTATATATATATATATATATATATATATATATATATA
>CM040457.1:6523325-6537463 GCA_022758105.1 Pangasianodon gigas | reverse complement strand
TATATATATATATATATACACACACATATGTATCAAACACAGCAAAGTGCTTCTGAAGCTGAGAAGCATTTTGCATGCACAGCTGACGAACACTTCAATTCTACTACCTTTACCTTTATTATTGAAGTACACTACTCTCTAAATTGTCCTTCATGTATGATTATGTAGAAAGGAAGGTAGAAAGATTGAGAGATAAACTGCAGTGAGAGACACTGAGATGGCCCGAGCAAAAAGGACACAGAAAGAAACAGAGAATGAAAGAGCGTCCACAGGAGACAGAAAACGAGAACGAACTAGAGAGGTCTAAATAAAAGGGACATTGAGTTGCTCGGTGGACTGGCAGCTCAACAACGGCTGAGCAGGGCATACTGGGCCTCTTTGTAGAGGAGGAGACACAAGATCAAGCCAAACAGCCTTCACCCCTCACAGAAGAAAAAAAAAAGAAGGAGCAGGGGGAAAATACACCAGAGAAAGAATGAGGAGGAGAGAAAATACACAAGGAAGCTTTTTGCTAGAATAAACATTTCTCTGCAAAGTGTTGATCTGCTGTCTGCCAAGTGCCAGGCTGCTCTCTCTTTCTTTTGTCTGCCGCTTCCCTCCCCCATCTACTTGGAGTGGAGCAGAAAGCCAGGTCAGCACTGCTATTTCTACTCCCTCTCATTAGATGTGCAGGTCGTAGAACTCTCTCTGCAGAGCAACATGAAGGTAAATCAAATTCAGCCCACAAATGTGGAGTAGGTTAGCAGAGACCTCGGTGTCTCTGTGTGAGAAGGAGGCACGTCTGTATAAGAAAAAAAACAACCGAGGCACAAATGTGGCATATCAGATGTTCATCCCATGATGCCGTCCCCTCCTGCAGTGACACAGGTGCATTTCACAATCATATAACCGACAAAGAGGCTTCATTTTCATGAGCAGACACTAGAGCTGGAAAATGACTGTCATCTCTGGGTGTACAAAATTATGGCTTGTGGTGAGAGTGTCTGAGATTGAGTGAGCGAGAGACAGAGAGAGAGAGAGAGAGAGAGAGAGAGAGAGAAACTACAATAGAGTGGCGTTCAGATGTTGCTTTTTTTCCTCCCTTAACGATTTTGAACACAGCACTGGCTAAAAAGTGTGATGGATCACATGAAATTTGACCAAGTGGCAAATGGAGAGGGGGTGGGAAGCACTTGATAGAACTCTCAGCGGACACAAACCTGCCAGCCTTGTGGGCCAAGAGAGCTGAGGTGGGCTAATTATATGCCAAGGGCAAACAGGCGCACACCCGACAACAAAAAAGAAGGTGAAGTAGATAAAAAAACTGAAAGCTAGAACCTCATTCGGCTGCCTAATGTCAGTGTCACTCACGTTCTCTGCTTGTGATAACAAGCCGAGTGCCGAGAGACAGAGAGAGAAAGAGAGAGAGAGGACACATGGGTGGAAAAGGCGAGCTAACATTAATGCTAACAGCTTTATCAGTACCGGGACATTCCAAACGTCCTGCACTGCCTCAACCCAGGCAAGACACTGTCCAGACTGCCTGCCCTGATAAGAATGCAAAAGCCAAGGTGGTCAAACATGAATAAAATAATAGCCCTCACAGCTCAGTAAAGGTCGCCGACCTTAAAAGGAGCTCCCCAATTAGTCGCACTGGCTTTGCCACTCTCAAAGCGTTAAGGTTTGGCCGTGTCACAAATACATGGCGTTGAAACACAAGGGGCACCAAAGTTGCCAAAAGGTTACGCGCTGAACTCCTACTGCTAACCGTGTAAGGAAATAACTGGGGGATGCACCATTTGTTTCTCACTGATATTACATTTACAAATGCGTATATATAAAATAAAGGTAAAAGACGTTTTGAACACAGGTAAAGTGTCCCACGTTTTGTGAATTTGCTAGTTTTATGCTAAAAAAACCTGCTACTCAAGAGCAAAACGCAATTTGCTGTCAGCAAAGAAACCTGTTTAATGTAAGATATTTGAGATCACTTAGTACGTTTTATGCATGATTAAATGCATGTTAAATTTTTAAGAGTTACAACAGCTAAAAGGCACCTCAATCCTCGAAATACCCATTTATTATGAACAATAAACATTTCACAATAAGCTCATCTTTTGTTTAATAGATGCTACAACATAAAAGTATATGGCTGTCATTGCAGGCCAGAGTGACTCAATACACATCAGATGACCATGAGGTCAATAATGTCAATAAACTGGAGCCTATAAAAAGCATGTCTCAAAGGGACGGAGTTTCTGTGCTATCTTACAAATATCTAGAATAATTATGCACAACGTAACCTGTTTCAAAAGACATTTTAAGATCCACCATAAATCAGTTCCTGTACTTTATCCAGTCAAAATGCAACATCTGTCTTTTTAAGGAGGATGAAATAAAACACGAGTACATAAAGCCATATGGTCTATCGCTGTAACTTGTACCAAATGTTCTCTTTGGGAAAAAATTCAGTGAAGGTTTAAAATATCAGGAATCAGTGTCATGATCTCCCCATCGGTCTATAAAAACAAGAGTAGCAATAGACCACAAACAGACTAAAAATAGCATCTGAATATTCATGCTACTTCGCAAGTTTCTGATAAAAATCACAATACATGAATAATACATGGCAGTACAAGGATCATCATGCAAAGCAAACGTGTTAAAGTGTGAGACAAAGCACTGACACATTTAACAGGCACAACTCCACTCTGCTGAGAAAGAAAAATGGTTAAATTCATTACATGCTTTTTTTCTAAAATAAACCCGTGCTCGTTTAAACGTTCATGACACATGCAAAATACCACATAATAGAAGTCAGCATATGACAGAATGGTACAGTAGGAGCAACAGCGTGTCATAAATGTAGCCACAGGGGTACGATGATTATTTGTCACGACACTGTCCAATGAAGAAGCAGTGGCCTGATTTTAAACATCCGTCAGCGTGATCCAAGAACTGAAATGCAACCTTCATTACAACGTATTGATCAACCCAAAGACCCTGAACTCATCAATCTGCTCCTGTCTCGCTCAAGAGGTGAAAACCACACCTTGCAAAAAAAAAAAAAAAAAAAAAGACAAGTACGGTTCTGGCCCAGAAACCCTAGACATTGTGGCCTCTATGCTGGATCAAAAGGAACACGTTTCTCAGCAGTCAGGTTGTGCTTCATGTCCAGATGTATAGCGACAGAGGAGAATGAAGATTTCACCAAAGAGAGAAGACAATAAGGGCGAGGGAGCAACTGAGATCAGCTACTGACTCAGTGGCTTTATTGGGAGCTCTGTGAGCTGAAGTCATGGATCTTGTTTCTCCCTGATGTCTTACAGCGTGTCACATTTCGAATCAAAATCAAATCCATCTCCCACTGATACTGCAGTTGTTTTAAGCACTAGGATGTGCAAGGCCACATGTGCACCATCCATCTTCTGACAACATAAAGCCTGACAACAATACGCCACAGATCCCAGGCCCAATTTGATCAGGCCCCGAGTTACGATTATTTCCTCCACAGTCAAGCCATATTCATGTCATTAGACAAGGTCTCGGCATTATGTGATTTAAGGTTACTCGCTCGTCTATAAACCAAACACACGCTTTGTTGGATGAAGAACATGCCTCGGGGGCATGAACCCCGAGCCAGATTTACAGGGGCCAGGTCGTAAGGGTCAGGCTTGGCCAAACACTATTCTCTAAATAGTCTAAAGTGGTTCAAGGTGTACCCGGAGCTGCTGTAATGGTGCGTGCAGACATCACAGAGATCCTTAACAACCTTTCATGCGTTGCGCTAGAGATGGAAAATCTTTTAAAAAAAACAGTCAGTCGATGGTGACGCCAGGATCAAGACTGGCACTCTCGGAATCTGCTAAATAAGGTTGGATTCTACATGGTCTGGCTTAATCTGGAAATGTGTGTGGAAATGTAGTCCCGGTTTAATCCATTCACATTTAATTTAGTGGGATTAAGGGAACAATTGGTGTTTCTGGCCATTTGCATTAGTAGGACTCATTTGTGTTGGAACAGAATGCCAGTGTCTATAATCCCAAAGGAACATATTAATTGGGGATTATTCAATAAATTGTTTAATACACTTAACACATTGACTTTCAATTGATTAAAATGCCCAAAATTTGTGTTTCAAAGCTCTTTTTGTATCTGTCCCTTAGTGTTATAGACACCAATATGATATGTAGACTAACTTTTGATTGAAGGAAGACTGGTTGTAGTTTATTCATTTTGAAGAGGACAGAATGTGTGCAAGGTTACAGTTATGTGACAGGTACTTTTCAGAGGAGTGTTTTACCAAATCCAGGCTCTTCAGTGCCAGAATGTTGCTACATCGGACAGATCGAGAACGCAATTCTGCCTTTATACAACTTCAAAGTTTCTCCATCAGTAAGAGTAAGCAATCTCCAAAAAAAAAAAAAAACCCTTGGCATCTCATTGTCCAGAATATCATCGTCATTAAAATGGACAGTTGGATAATTAATTAACTGTACAATTAGGAACAATTTTCAAAGACAAATGCATTTTAAAATTTCCACTCATCAAAATCAGGCCAACAAACCTATTTGAGCTAGCATTTCTACAAATATGTTAAACAAAACCATTCTCTGAATTTTTTACCATCAAGACATCATTGGTATATAAAACAATTATCTTATTGTGGGCCACTAGTCAGAGCTGAATGGGAAAAAAAATGAAAGAGTCCAGTTACGAATGAGCGCCTCTTGCATGAGATAGTATTGACTTCGCTTGTTTCGACAAGATTGTGAAGTCAGTCAACTGTGGCTCCCCACTTACAAATTTGACCCTGGTTGAGAAGGTCTCAAGCTCACCATGGCCACATATTCTTCCCCTCTTTCTCTCTCTGTCTTTCTCTCTAAAAGCACTGGAAAACCAAGAAGCAGGTTAGAATCCACATTCTGCCCTTTCCGTCATGCCAAGAAACGCTTCATTAGCAATAAAAATGCAAGCCATGGAGAAGAGCAGTGGAGGGCGAGGAGAAATGAAAGCAGGATGGATGGCTTTGAAGGGGTGGGGGTGGGGGGTGTAGGGATGCTGGGTGGCGCCTTGAAAGTATACTACATTCAATTAGGCTTTGGGGAATATTCATTAACCCAGTTTTAGGAACAGATAGTCATAATGGCTGGGCTGAATCATGATGCCATGGGTAAAAATGGCTTTAAAAGGTAGGCCATTACAAAGCATCAGCAGTACATCAGGATCTATTAAAAATAGCCATGAGGAAACCTGCTGCAAAGAGCTGTAATGGAGTACATTTAAAGAAGTAATGGCTCCCTCAGCTTATCAACTATATAAAGAATGAGATAAGCTTATCTGGAGCATTTTATGGTGCCTTTAAGCTTCTAGTAATGGTGGTTATCTGTCTACACAGACATAACACATATAGAAAGATCTCCCTTCTTTACTTAAACATATATCCTCATCTCAAATGTTGTTAATCGTTTCCTAAAATTTGCTGCCTGGGTGATGTTATTCAAGCTATCAGACTATTAAGCAAAGCTCCCTACATTAGCCAGATGAGGCCATCAATTTTCTTCTGCAACAACCAAACCACTTCTATGTTAAAATCCAGGATGACAAGACATATGAGCAACGTGCATCACCACACACGTGTTACATATTTCCGGACCTGCTCAGCCATTAATGCTGAGGCCCGCATTACAAAGCAACAAGCGGCTGCAGCACGAGTCAGTCCAGAGTTATTTCAATCATTATTTACAGCCTCGAGGCTGCAATTAAGCAAAGTAATGAATGTGGCTGCCCCCCCCACCACACCATTACCACCACCACCACCCTCCTCGCACTAGCCTGGCATGCTATTAATCCTGCCTCACCCAGCCATGAGCCCCTTGCAAGAAAAGGGGGGAAAAAAAACCTCAGCCACTCCTAGAAAACACATACAAAGCAATTGATATGTCCACGATAACATTTAATGAGTTGAGTTTTATGAAAAACCCTCACAGTAATATGGTACCACTCTGATCAAATGCCATGGTTGCATTTGTGGAAATTGCCGAGTAGAGTGTGAGGCTTCTTGTTGGGAGCCGTGTCTCGTGAAAATCAGCGCCCTACAGGGGGCCACCATTAGCGGATGGTGTTTCATTAGCACGGTCTCTGGCCATTAGCTTCCCCATTGGGCTGTGCAACATGCATAAAGGTAGGGCAGAGGAGATCTGGAGCTGAATTATCAAGGGATTTTCAATGCTCGTGTGGGATAATAGGTTGGGAGGATGCTGAAGCTTGCTCGATAAAGAGGACATTGAGCACTAGTGGCCTTGAGCCTTGCTTATTGGCTGATCTTCCAAACCCAGAAAGAAAGCAAAGTGCCCCCATTGGAGGAGACTGAATGGTGGGGGAGTGGAATGGGTTTAAAGGGTAAAGAAAGCAAATGGTGACCTCTAACCCATGATATTCTCCTTCCCCTCGCTCTGTCCCTCTCTCATTCTCTATGGCTCCCTCCAACACCCCTCCCCCACATCTCGTCATCTCTCTGAGACTACCTCACGCTCTCCACTAGTATGTGATATCTGTAGCGAATGTGTGAAATCCAGCAGCAGCTCCCAGAGCCACTCTGTTCAGACGGGGGCTCTAATCAAATGCAAGCCCATAGAAGGAGCTAACACCATGGTGAGGGTTCTCTGAGGCAATAATTACTGGCTGTGCTTCATTTGGTTGCAGCACATCAAGACACCATCAAACCATTTACGGAGCAGCTGGATATGGGCTTCATTCACACGTTCATTTAAAACTGTCAAGAAGTCATTGGGATAGCATTGTTCCAAGATGGTGTAGCTTCTAAAACGAGGACCATTTCAGCCCTGAGGGCAGAATTCTTGTTTCTAATTAAAAAAGCAACTGGTTGCATGTATGTAAAATCCAATTCTCCTTCCCAGAACCAGTACACATTACAAAAAAAAAAAAATCAGCAAGGATCTGAAAAATTTAACACTTGCACCAATTGGTGTGATAGATTACACAAGTTTAGATTTAGTGTTCCTATCTTTTCTTTTGACTTAATTTATACAAGATCAAATGAAATCCACCCTACATCACCTTCATTCATTCAAATTCTTTTGGAAAAGAAATGCCTCCATGACCAAACAGGAAGTAAGAAAATCTTTTCTCCTAGATCTCAGGAAAGTCTTGTATGACCAGCCTGAAATGGGTTGCATTTATTGGGAATGGGAATGGGACACTGCCTTCATTTCCCAAATGGCCAGTGAATGGCTCTCAAACAGTAGACGCATTGGACACGCTCAGAGATCATAAAAGCTCCAGAAGTCATTCTGAGATGTTTTGCGAGCTTGGGGTTTTAACGACAAGGATGCTGCTCAGGGGAATAGAAGAAAGGAAAGTTTTTTTCCCCCAGCCCGCTTTGCCAGGTACTTGTGAGCTGGATACGTGTACTTTTTTTTTTTTTTTGCTTTGATGTCATTGAAAAAAAAAAAGAATTCCTGGAAATGTTAAGGTACTTCACCAAAAACTGTTATGATAAGATTTTTTAACAAATGAGGCAAGTGGTTGGATTGTGTCCAATTTTACATTAATGAATGTTTTACGAAATTTGTATAACAGCTAACTCCAACCCGAATCCAATTTTTAACCTTGGTATGACTTGATTCGTGCTTACTGTTTTGAAGTTGCAAGTAACCATGCTGTTTTTTTTTTTTAATCGGTCCACATCCGTACAGTGCCATATACTGTGTATCAAATATCCACAATACACAACACTCAATACTTTCCCTATAAGTGCACCATAGTTTGTCTTATACATAAAAGAATGAATGGAAACCCGCTCTTCTCCATTGCGACCCTACTCAATCCAAGGTAACTCTTGTAGCTAGCTAATGCACTTCAGTTAAAATCAACTAGCTAATGTTATAAACATCGAGTCTAGTAGCGCATGAACATGCAATTTTCATGGCCACTATTTAAACCAGGGAAACGTAAACTAAAGAATATGGTCTGTGATGTCCCTGATTGATTAATACTTAGTGGGTTACGGATTTCGTTTTCGTTATCGGTATCGACGAATTCCAAATAACGTACTCCTACTTGGTCTGAGAGTGGTATCAATGCATCTCTAGTTAAAACCAAGACCTAAAGGTAAGAAACGCGTTTCTTCCTCTAACTGCTGATAATTAAAAAGTTCTATTTTACGTGCAAACCCAAATTTGCTTAAGCTGCTTTCCTCTCTTTTTTCCATTGTTTTTCTTCCTGGCAGCGAAGCACACAAATTTCACAAAGTGGAAAACTCTGCAGGCTTTTCAGAAAAGCTCGTTTTTTTTCTGCAAGTTGGTGATTAGAAGCAGAGCTTGAACTTTTATTGGTGTACAAACCAAACAACATGGCTTTTAAGCCCACATAACAGTGTGGCTAATTGGTTAAACATGTCTGAATCTTGTTTTCACCCACCATAGATCAGAACCACACATGGAGCTGATGTGATACACACACACACACACACACACACACACACACACAACACTGAACACCTTACAACACAAAGGACATTTGATAACTTTCTCTTTGAGTAGCACACACACACACACACACACACACAGAGCACACACAGTAAGGACCTTCCATTATAAGAACCTTCCATTGACCTTTACATAAAAGCTGCAGTTTTTGTTGCAAAACAGAAGGAAAAAAACGTTTTGCTCATGGGGACCAGCCAAATGTCCCCACAAGGACAAACGTATCCTTGTGGGGACATTTGGTCCCCACCAAAATATAAAAACAAGCACACACACACACACACACACACACACCACCACCACCACCACAGCACCTTACAAACAACCAACACATTTTCACATATACCAGAAAGCACATTTGATTTTTTTTTTTTTTGTACTCAACTACTAGCCACACATGCACTTGAGAAACACACACACATACACACACAAGCATGGCCTTGAGCCCACAACAAGCTTCTGTGTGCTTTATTATTTGTGGGTTTTTTTGTTTGTTTGTTTGTTTGTTTGTTTGTTTTACCGGTGAGAAGCGGCTGTCCCTCCAGTAGGGTTTCGGGCATCGGTGCGTCATACACATCTTCAGAAAACCCAGGCTTGCATGGTACGGAGCTTCTGCCTTCCGTGCCAGTCTGCAAAATCACAGAGTGACTCATCAGTGCACAATTAACATTCCCTAACCCATGGCCCTTAACCCCTCAACACACACACATGCATACACACACATACACAAAGGCAGCACCTGTTTTATAGCGGGACAGTGAATGCAATTAGGCTAATGAGGCCGGCGAGGTTAAGTGTTCTACTGCGGAGCGTGGCAGGAAACGAGAACAGCAGCCGTTTTGTTTTCCACCGAGCTTGTGCGAGGGCCAGTGATCGATCAGCAGCATTAGATCTGCCCACGGCTGTTTGAGATGGAACTGCTCCGTCTGAATGGCGGCCTTAGTTCAGAGTGCCACAGGACTTGTGAAGTGAAGTGTTTTCTTTTAAATACAAATTTTAAAAAAAGACAGGATTTGGGATTCTGTGCATGCAATCTCCTCGCGAACTTCTCAGTGTCTACGCTGACCCTTATATCAAATTGCCCCAGGACCCCCACCCCCCACCCTCCACAACCTCCACCAGTCCACGGTCTTAATACAATCGCTTTTGTGAGGGGCCCTAAAAGAATGCGAGCTCCAGAGCAGGACAGCATCACAGCTATTCATGCCACTTGCACTCTTTCAATCCGCGGAATTTCAATGAAAACAAGGCGAGGGAGAACAATAGCTGGTTATCACTGAGTTACCAGGACACCTTACTCACCACACATCGGCTGAGAAACTGGCTCAAGATGTTCTTTATTAGTAATCAGGCAGAAAGTAAACAGGAAAACGAAGATCAGGGAAAAGAAAGATCATCCACTATTTCTAAAATCCCTAACCATTTAACCTACATGGGGTTCTTTTTCTTAATTACTAATTTAGTTTCTGGGATTTTTTACAAGACATTTTTTTTGTCTTGGTGTTATGAGTGAACGGTTGACGGAAATGTTCTACCAGTTTGCTCTCCATAGAAAAACTAGCCATCACACACTACAATTTATCACAATATATCATTAAAATCCTTATTATTAACCCTGACAGATTGGGGAATTGTTTTTTATTCCCCATGGATCAGCTTCAACACATCATTTACATTCAACTGTCCATGCCTGTTAAGTTAAAGAGCGTCAGAATGACAGAGCTCATAACGCTCATAAGACATAACTCCATTGAAGATGCATAGAGTGGTCATAGTGCTGTTTGGACACAATGAACAACTTTATAACAGTTTAGAAAAGCATGATTTTTCAAGAATATATACATCTATAATCGTGATATGATGCGTTATGGAGATGAAAACAGAAAAAGTGCGTCAAAAGAGAATGCGCTGAGGGGAAAGTCAAGCTTAGTGCAAAGTTACGCACACAAAAACGGACAAAAACTACACACGACCATGATGATCTTTTCTGTGCGTATTTGTGCTCTAGAGCAAACGCGTATTCTTAACACGAGCAGCTTAAAGGAGCAGTGACTGGATTCACATTACCTGGAGTGCTGTCAGGAGGAAGAGCAGAAGCGAGCCCCGGCCTAAGCTTAGCTCCATTGAGACACTTTTTTCTTGTCCTTTATTTGTTTCTATCTCCGCTTGAATTCCCGGTAAATATCCCGCGTGGTTTTGGGGAGAAAACGTCCCGGTTAATGCGCAAGCGGCAGCGGCATGAAGCTCTCCTTCCGCCCGTGTATCCGCTCTGAGCGCCTCGCTGGTACTGAGGCTGCGACTCCGTTAGAGAGGGGAGAGAGAAAGGGAACACACACACACACACACACACACTCTCACACTCTCACACTCAGGATCGTCTCTCAAACACGCCCCCTACCGGCTGCTCCGATTTTCGGATTTCCTATGCGCATCTTCTAAAGACTTCTTTCCTCTTCTTCTTCTTCTTCCTGTCTAACTTAGAATAAAGGATATCATCCTTCTCTTCTCATTTCTCCCTTCATAGTCCACACTCAATTCATCTCATTCATCTCTTCTCATTTTGCATTCCTCATTTCTTACAATCCTCCATTTCTAAATTCTCAGCCTTCATTTTCTGTACATCTTTTCTCATTCCTCATTCTTTTATTCCTTTATGTCTTTAGAAGCTGAGAGAGATTTAAATGGATGTATGCTATGAAACCAAGAGCATAAAAAAATTGTGAAGGTCCAGTTATATAAAATTCCTTTCTTCCAAATGAGCCGGATAAGCGACTAACATGACTGAATGGTGACTGAATCTTTTAATGCTTAATAGTTTTATTATAACTTCTAAATAAGAGCATTCGAAAGGGAGGCGATTCGTGTTACTGCTTTTGACTACAGCCACGGACTCTGAACAGATGAGATGTCAGTTAGGAATTTGACATGGAGAGAATAAACGCACACTTTTCTGCACAATCATTCTGTTTTCATCGTTGACTTTGATCAAGATGAAAAATCTGTGGCAGTCTGTGAAAACTGAGTTTATACTGATCTAATATGTCTAGCCATGTAGCTAGGCTCTGGTCCGATGAGCTGCCTTCAGCTAAATCATTTATTTAAATGCATGTGACTGGATGAATGACTGGAGACAGGATCTGATAGACAAACCGTGATGGTTCGTGTTTAGAAAACTAGAGTCGCTGAAATGCGGCCATTTTCTTTACATTTGCTTGTGCTAGAACTCTTTCTGATTGAAAAACACTCACTTGTAGGGTTTCTACTTTTAAGTGCTCCACCATAGGGACAACTGAAGAACCATCTTCCATCAAGAACATAGATGCGATTGTAATTGAAATTTTGAAAATTACGCAAAGACACACAGTATATCTGACTGCTCGAACATGTTTCTTAGAGCAGATATTCACCTCGCTACAGCTGTCTGCTTGGTACAACTGTACACAGACTCCACGACTTCTCCATTCAGTCTGCATCACTCACTTATCAGTTCTCAATACTTTATCAGTCTGTACGTCTCTAATACAGTTATCAGGTGTCATGAGGAAAGAAATATGTAATTTGATATAACAGCTGATGAAACATGAATCAGTACTGAGAAGTGATTGTATAATAACTGACGACTGATATTTGAAAAACAGTGACTAAAACACAATGGCCTTTATTCTCCAAAGTAGCGTACAGTCAAATCTGATCAGAAAATGAGCATATGAAATTTTCTTCATTGATGAATCTTTTCAGATTCAGCATCTTTGGTGTATCTGTATGTAGTATTGGGTTCAAGACCACCTTAGCTGAGACCAAGTCAAGACCAAGACCATAGCCAATGGAATCCAAGTCAAGACCAAGACGAGACCAACACCACACATGGCCACCTGTCTAATATTGTGTAGGTCCTCCTTGTGCAGCCAAAACAGCCTGACCCATCAAACTACCCAAGACCTCTGAAGGTGTGCTGTGGTATCTGGCACCAGGAGGTTAGTAGCAGATCCTTTAAGGCCTGTAAGTTGTGAGGGCGGGGGCCTCCATGGATTGGACATGTTTGTCCAACACATCCACAGATGCTCGATCAGACTGAGACCTGGGGAATTTGGAGGTCAAGTGAACACCTTGAATTCTCTGTCATGTTCATCAAACCATTTCTGAACAGTGTGGCAAACTTTCCTGCTGAAAGAGGCAACTGCCATTAGGGAATACTGTTGCCATGAAGTGGTGTACTTGGTCTGCAACAATGTTTAGGTAGGTGGTATGTGTCAAAGTAACATCCACATGAATGCCAGGACCCAAGGTTTCCCAACAGAACATTGCCCAGAGCATCACACTGCCTCTGCCAGCTTGCCTTCTTCCCGTAGTACATCCTGGAGCCATCTCTTCCCCAGGTAAGTAACACACACGCACCCTGCCATCCACATGATGTAAAAGAAAATGTGATCGTTCAGACCAGGCCACCTTCTACCATTGCTCCAGGGTTCCGTTCTGATGCTCACGTGCCCATTGGAGGAGCTTTCGGCAGTGGACAGGGGTCAGCATGGGCACTCTGACCGGTCTGCTGCAAGCTGCGATACACTGTGTGTTCTGACACCTTTCTATCATAACCAGCATTAACAATTTGTGCTAGAGTAGCTCTTCTGTGGGATCAGCCCAGACCTGCTAGTCCTCACTCCCCACACGCATCAATAAGCCCTTGGACGCCCATGACCCTGTTGCCGGTTCACCGGTTGTCCTTCCTTGGACCACTTTTGGTAGGTACTAACCACTGCATACCGGGAAACACCCCACAAGACCTGCCATTTTGGAGATGCTCTGACCTGATCGTCTAGCCATCACAATTTGGCCCTTACACTTTCCAATTTTTCCTGCTTCCAACATATCAACTTTGAGAACTGACTGTTCACTTGCTGCCTAATATATCCCACCCCTTAACAGGTGCTCTTGTAATGAAATAATCCATGTTATTGACTTGGCTGATCAGTGTATATATACATTTTGTACTGTAATGAGAACATTAAAAAGTGCTTGTTTGTGGAAATGATGTTATTGTCTTGGGTGGTGCTGAAAAGATATTTCGAGCCTTCGTAGGCCGAGACTGAGACAAGACAGAGATCACTGATTTGTGGTCTCAATACCACAACACTATCTGTATCACAAACTCATGTATGGTTGGAGTGTGTGTGTGTAAATTGGAGCATAACAACATTTTGAACAACCTGAGAAATGCATGATTTGCATTTCAAAATAATTAAAAATCTATTATCAATAACTATAGCAAGTATAGTAAGTAGAGCAGTATGTAGTGATACAAATAAAAGTTGCAAATAACATTAATAATTCAGCAGTAATTCTGCGCATGCGAACCTTGTGCTAAAGTAATGGGATTTAGTGTCAAAATGTAATTCGTAAATGTAAATTAGTGGTGAAGACGTGGATTTTTATCACTGAGGAAAAGTCGCACTTACGTACTAGAGGCATCACAAAACATTGACTTGGATGCGGATACCTGGAAAGAAGAAGCACACACCCGGGTTATTCAAAGATATCTGGTGATCATTACATAGTTGTTTGAAGTTATTACATAAATTCATATCAACATTAAAACACGTCAGATGCGACTTTATTCATTTTGCTATTTTGCTTTTCAGTGTTGGATGTTTTTTT